>OZ026592.1:18615394-18645259 GCA_964020215.1 Aurelia sp. 3 sensu Dawson et al. (2005)
ACCCTAACCCTAACCCTAACCCTAACCCTAACCCTAACCCTAACCCTAACCCTAACCCTAACCCTAACCCTAACCCTAACCCTAACCCTAACCCTAACCCTAACCCTAACCCTAACCCTAACCCTAACCCTAACCTAACCCTAACCCTAACCCTAACCCTAACCCTAACCCTAACCCTAACCCTAACCCTAACCCTAACCCTAACCCTAACCCTAACCCTAACCCTAACCCTAACCCTAACCCTAACCCTAACCCTAACCCTAACCCTAACCCTAACCCTAACCTAACCCTAACCCTAACCCTAACCCTAACCCTAACCCTAACCCTAACCCTAACCCTAACCCTAACCCTAACCCTAACCCTAACCCTAACCCTAACCCTAACCCTAACCCTAACCTAACCCTAACCCTAACCCTAACCCTAACCCTAACCCTAACCCTAACCCTAACCCTAACCCTAACCCTAACCCTAACCCTAACCCTAACCCTAACCCTAACCCTAACCCTAACCCTAACCCTAACCCTAACCCTAACCCTAACCCTAACCCTAACCCTAACCCTAACCCTAACCCTAACCCTAACCCTAACCCTAACCCTAACCCTAACCCTAACCCTAACCCTAACCCTAACCCTAACCCTAACCCTAACCCTAACCCTAACCCTAACCCTAACCCTAACCCTAACCCTAACCCTAACCCTAACCCTAACCCTAACCCTAACCCTAACCCTAACCCTAACCCTAACCCTAACCCTAACCCTAACCCTAACCCTAACCCTAACCCTAACCCTAACCCTAACCCTAACCCTAACCCTAACCCTAACCCTAACCCTAACCCTAACCCTAACCCTAACCCTAACCCTAACCCTAACCCTAACCCTAACCCTAACCCTAACCCTAACCCTAACCCTACCCTAACCCTAACCCTAGGCCTAACCCTAACCCTAAAACCTAACCCTACAACCTAACCCTAAACTCTAACCCTAGGCCAAACATCTAACCCTAGCCAAACATCTAACCCTAGGCCAAACATCTAACCCTAGGCCAAACATCTAACCCTAGGCCAAACATCTAACCCTAGGCCAAACATCTAACCCTAGGCCAAACATCTAACCCTAGGCCAAACATCTAACCCTAGGCCAAACATCTAACCCTAGGCCAAACATCTAACCCTAGGCCAAACATCTAACCCTAGGCCAAACATCTAACCCTAGGCCAAACATCTAACCCTAGGCCAAACATCTAACCCTAGGCCAAACATCTAACCCTAGGCCAAACATCTAACCCTAGGCCAAACATCTAACCCTAGGCCAAACATCTAACCCTAGGCCAAACATCTAACCCTAGGCCAAACATCTAACCCTAGGCCAAACATCTAACCCTAGGCCAAACATCTAACCCTAGGCCAAACATCTAACCCTAGGCCAAACATCTAACCCTAGGCCAAACATCTAACCCTAGGCCAAACATCTAACCCTAGGCCAAACATCTAACCCTAGGCCAAACATCTAACCCTAGGCCAAACATCTAACCCTAGGCCAAACATCTAACCCTAGGCCAAACATCTAACCCTAGGCCAAACATCTAACCCTAGGCCAAACATCTAACCCTAGGCCAAACATCTAACCCTAGGCCAAACATCTAACCCTAGGCCAAACATCTAACCCTAGGCCAAACATCTAACCCTAGGCCAAACATCTAACCCTAGGCCAAACATCTAACCCTAGGCCAAACATCTAACCCTAGGCCAAACATCTAACCCTAGGCCAAACATCTAACCCTAGGCCAAACATCTAACCCTAGGCCAAACATCTAACCCTAGGCCAAACATCTAACCCTAGGCCAAACATCTAACCCTAGGCCAAACATCTAACCCTAGGCCAAACATCTAACCCTAGGCCAAACATCTAACCCTAGGCCAAACATCTAACCCTAGGCCAAACATCTAACCCTAGGCCAAACATCTAACCCTAGGCCAAACATCTAACCCTAGGCCAAACATCTAACCCTAGGCCAAACATCTAACCCTAGGCCAAACATCTAACCCTAGGCCAAACATCTAACCCTAGGCCAAACATCTAACCCTAGGCCAAACATCTAACCCTAGGCCAAACATCTAACCCTAGGCCAAACATCTAACCCTAGGCCAAACATCTAACCCTAGGCCAAACATCTAACCCTAGGCCAAACATCTAACCCTAGGCCAAACATCTAACCCTAGGCCAAACATCTAACCCTAGGCCAAACATCTAACCCTAGGCCAAACATCTAACCCTAGGCCAAACATCTAACCCTAGGCCAAACATCTAACCCTAGGCCAAACATCTAACCCTAGGCCAAACATCTAACCCTAGGCCAAACATCTAACCCTAGGCCAAACATCTAACCCTAGGCCAAACATCTAACCCTAGGCCAAACATCTAACCCTAGGCCAAACATCTAACCCTAGGCCAAACATCTAACCCTAGGCCAAACATCTAACCCTAGGCCAAACATCTAACCCTAGGCCAAACATCTAACCCTAGGCCAAACATCTAACCCTAGGCCAAACATCTAACCCTAGGCCAAACATCTAACCCTAGGCCAAACATCTAACCCTAGGCCAAACATCTAACCCTAGGCCAAACATCTAACCCTAGGCCAAACATCTAACCCTAGGCCAAACATCTAACCCTAGGCCAAACATCTAACCCTAGGCCAAACATCTAACCCTAGGCCAAACATCTAACCCTAGGCCAAACATCTAACCCTAGGCCAAACATCTAACCCTAGGCCAAACATCTAACCCTAGGCCAAACATCTAACCCTAGGCCAAACATCTAACCCTAGGCCAAACATCTAACCCTAGGCCAAACATCTAACCCTAGGCCAAACATCTAACCCTAGGCCAAACATCTAACCCTAGGCCAAACATCTAACCCTAGGCCAAACATCTAACCCTAGGCCAAACATCTAACCCTAGGCCAAACATCTAACCCTAGGCCAAACATCTAACCCTAGGCCAAACATCTAACCCTAGGCCAAACATCTAACCCTAGGCCAAACATCTAACCCTAGGCCAAACATCTAACCCTAGGCCAAACATCTAACCCTAGGCCAAACATCTAACCCTAGGCCAAACATCTAACCCTAGGCCAAACATCTAACCCTAGGCCAAACATCTAACCCTAGGCCAAACATCTAACCCTAGGCCAAACATCTAACCCTAGGCCAAACATCTAACCCTAGGCCAAACATCTAACCCTAGGCCAAACATCTAACCCTAGGCCAAACATCTAACCCTAGGCCAAACATCTAACCCTAGGCCAAACATCTAACCCTAGGCCAAACATCTAACCCTAGGCCAAACATCTAACCCTAGGCCAAACATCTAACCCTAGGCCAAACATCTAACCCTAGGCCAAACATCTAACCCTAGGCCAAACATCTAACCCTAGGCCAAACATCTAACCCTAGGCCAAACATCTAACCCTAGGCCAAACATCTAACCCTAGGCCAAACATCTAACCCTAGGCCAAACATCTAACCCTAGGCCAAACATCTAACCCTAGGCCAAACATCTAACCCTAGGCCAAACATCTAACCCTAGGCCAAACATCTAACCCTAGGCCAAACATCTAACCCTAGGCCAAACATCTAACCCTAGGCCAAACATCTAATCCGGCAACTAGGGTATTTTTTCTTTCCATGTTCATCCTCCCTCCCCCCACCCTATCTTCTCACAAATATTTATATTCCAACATGTTCTAAAGTGCTATCATTATGGGTATCTCGATTTTAATACCAGTATGAGCATGCGCAAACAGCATTTCGTTGATATTCTCATCAAATTTCTTTCATCTCAGTTAATTTTTAGCCAATTTTTAGCAATTATTATTTCAATAATTTTGTAGCAAAGGCTGGATTTTTTTGGATGATTTATCAAATACAAAAATTAACATTTCCTTCTGCTGTTTATTTTTATTTATATAACATCTTCATAGTCAATTACTGATCTCCTTATGAGGACTATTTTTCTTTGCAATCATTAATACTACTAGTTGTAGCTTATTTTTAGATACCTTGTAATTGTAGTGTTTTTCACCTCCACACTTTTGTCTTCAACATTACAAGAGATGTAAATATACTAGTTACTTTTATTGCTCTTTAGAGAGTTAGCTTTTGTAATTAAACAATTTTAGTTAACTAGCATTCTATTACATTGCTATTCAATTCAAAACCAACATATCATGGGGGTCAGGTCATATAATGGGGGGTCAGGACATATGTTTGGATGTCAGATCATATGTAAGGAGGTCAGGTCATATGTTGGGGCTTCAGGTCATATGTTGCGGGGTCAGGTCATGTGTTTGGGGGTCAGGTCATATGTTGGGGGTCAGGTCATATATTGGGGGGTCAGGTCATATGTTGGGGGGTCAGGTCATATGTTTGGGGGTTAGGTCATATGTTTGGGGGTCAGGTCATATGATGAGGGGTTAGGTCATATGTTGGGTAGTCAGGTCATATGTTGGGGAGTCAGGTCATATTTTGGGGGGTCAGGTCATATGTTGGGGGGTCAGGTTATATGTTGGGGGGTCAGGTTATATGTTGCGGGGTCAGGTTATATGTTGGGGGGTCAGGTCATATGTTGGGGTGTCAGGTCATATGTTGGAGGGTCAGGTCATATGTTGAGGGATCAGGTCATATGTTGGGAGGTCAAGTCATATGTTGGGGGTCAGGTTATATGTTGGGGGGTCAGGTCATATGTTGGGGGTCAGGTTTTATGTTGGGGGGTCAGGTCATATGTTCGGGGATCAGGTCCTATCTTTGGGGTACAGGTCATATCTTGGGGGGTCAGGTCATATCTTTGGGGTTGAGGTCATATCTTGGGGGGTCAGGTCATATCTTGGGGGCTCAAATCATATCTAAGGTGGTCAGGTCATTTCTTGGGGGGTAAGGTCATATCTTGGGGGTCAGGTCATATCTTTGGGGGTCAGGCCATATCTTGGGGGGACAGGTAATATCTTGGGGGTCAGGTCATATCTTGAGGGGTCAGGTCATATCTTGGGGGGTCAGGTAATATCTTGGGGGGTCAAGTCATATCTTAGGTGGTCAGGTCATATCTTAGGGGGTCAGGTCATATCTTAGTGGGTCAGATCATATCTTGAGGGGTCAAGTCATATCTTAGGGGGTCAGGTCATATCCTTGGGGTCAGGTCATATCTTGGGGGGTCAGGTGATATCTTTGGGGATCAGGTCATATCTTGGGGGGTCAGGTCATATCTTGTGGGGTCAGGTCATATCTTAGGGGGTCAGGTCATATTTTGGGGGGTCAGGTGATATCTTGGGGGGTCAAGTCATATCTTAGGGGGTCATGTCATATCTTGGGGGGTCAGGTCATATCATTGGGGGTCATGTCATATCTTGGGGGTTCAGGTCATATGTTAGGTCTGTCAGGTCATATGTTGAAGGGTCAGGTCATATATTAGGGGTCAGGTCATATGTTTGTTGGTCAGGTCATATGTTTGGGGGTCAGAGCATATCTTGGTGGTTCAGGTCATATCTTGGGGGTCAGGTTATATCTTGGGGGGACAGGTCATATCTTGGGGGGTCAGTTCATATCTTGGGGGTCAGGTCATATCTTAGGGGCTCAGGTAATATCTTGGGGGGTCAAGTCATATCTTAGGGGGTCAGGTCATATCTTCGGGGGTCAGGTCATATATTAGGGGTCAGGTCATATGTTTGTTGGTCAGGTCATATGTTTGGGGGTCAGAGCATATCTTGTTGGTTCAGGTCATATCTTGGGGGTCAGGTTATATCTTGGGGGGACAGGTCATATCTTGGGGGGTCAGGTCATATCTTGGGGGTCAGGTCATATCTTAGGGGCTCAGGTAATATCTTGGGGGGTCAAGTCATATCTTAGGGGGTCAGGTCATATTTTCGGGGGGTCAGGTGATATCTTGGGGGGTCAGGTATATAATAAAGGAAAAAGAAATTGTATTTTCAATATCACCTCAATTGTCAGGATATCACTGACAGATGAGGTGAGATTGAAAATTGTCTAACAGGATCAAGTTGGAAGACTCTATCTGCGGGTTGGCAGTTGAAATTCGATCAAATCAATTTAAATCGCCGGAATTTGTCACTTACCTGGATGCAGTTAAAAGAATGAAAGTCTATTTTCAATATCACCTCAATTGTCAGGATATTACTGACAAATGAGGTGATTTTGTCTAATCAAATCAAATTGAAAGACTGTATCTGCTGGCTGGCAGTAGAGAATCGATCAAATTATCGCAAATACACGGAATTTGTCACTTAGCTGCAGGCAATTAAGGAAAAAGAAAGTATATTTTCAATATCACCTCAATTGTCAGGATATCACTGACAGATGAGGTGATATTGAACTTTGTCTAACAGGATCAAGTTGGAAGACTCTATCTGCGGGTTGGCAGTTGAAATTCGATCAAATCAACTTAAATCGCCGGAATTTGTCACTTACCTGGATGCAGTTAAAAGAATGAAAGTCTATTTTCAATATCACCTCAATTGTCAGGATATTACTGACAAATGAGGTGATTTTGTCTAATCAAATCAAATTGAAAGACTGTATCTGCTGGCTGGCAGTAGAGAATCGATCAAATTATCGCAAATACACGGAATTTGTCACTTAGCTGCAGGCAATTAAGGAAAAAGAAAGTATATTTTCAATATCACCTCAATTGTCAGGATATTACCGACAAATGAGGTGATATTGAACTTTGTCTAACAGGATCAAATCGGAAGACTGTTTCTGCTGGTTGGCAGTTGAAATTCGATCAAATCAACTTCAACGACGGAATTTCTCATTTACCTGGATGTAATTAAGGAAAAAGAAAGTGTATTTTCAATATCACTTCAATTGTCAGGATGTTACTGACAAATGAGGTGATATTGAAATTTGTCTAATCAAATCAAATCGAAAGAATGTATCTGCTTGCTGGCAGTTAAAATTCGATCAAAGCAACGTAAGTCGACGGAATTCGTCCTTAGCTGCAGGCAATTAATCAAAAAGAAAGTGTATTTTCAATATCACCTCAATTATGAGGATATTACCGACAAATGAGGTGATATTGAACTTTGTCTAACAGGATCAAGTCGGAAGACTGTATCTGCGGTTTGGCAGTTGAAATTCGATAAAATCAACTTCAATCGACGGAATTTGTCACTTACCTGGATGCAATTAAGGAAAAAGAAAGTGTATTTTCAATATCACCTCAATTTGTCAGCATATTACTGACAAATGAGGTGATATTGCAATTTGTCTAATGGGATCAAATCGGAAGACTGTATCTGCTTGTTGGAAGTTGAAATTCGATCAAAACAACGCAATTCGAAGTAATTTGTCAATTAGATGCAGGCAATTAAGAAAAAGAAAGTGTATTTTCAATATCACTTCAATTGTCAGGATATTACTGACAAATGAGGTGATTTTGTCTAATCAAATCAAATCGAAAGACTGTATCTGCATGCTGGCAGTAGAGAATCGATCAAATTATCGCAAATACACGGAATTTGTCACTTAGCTGCAGGCAATTAAGGAAAAAGAAAGTATATTTACAATATCACCTCAATTGTCAGGATATTACCGACAAATGAGGTGATATTGAACTTTGTCTAACAGGATCAAATCGGAAGACTGTATCTGCTGGTTGGCAGTTGAAATTAGATCAAATCGACTTCAATCGACGGAATTTGTTACTTACCTGGATGCAATTATGGAAAAAGAAAGTCTATTTTCAATATCACCTCAATTGTAAGGATATTACTGATAAATGAGGTGATATTGAAATGTGTGTAATGGGATCAAATCGAAAGACTGTATTTGCTAGAGGGCAGTTGAAATTCGATCAAAGCAACGTAAAGCAACGGAATTTCTCACTTACTTGGATGCAATTAAGGAAAAAGAAAGTGTATTTTCAATAGCAGCTCAATTGTCAGAATATTGCTGACAAATGAGGTGCTATTGAACTTTGTCTAACAGGATCAAATCGGAAGTCTGTATCTGCTGGCTGGCAGTAGAGATTCGATCAATGTAACTTAAATCAACGGAATTTGTCATTTTTCTTCATGCAATTAAGCAAAAGAAAGTATATTTTCAATATCACCTCAATTGTCAGGATATTTCTGACAATTGAGGTGATATTGAAACTTTTCTAATCAGATCAAATCGGAAGACTGTATCTGCTGGCTGGCAGTTGATATTCGATCAAATCAACTTCAATTAACGGAATTTTTCACTTAGCTGCAGGCAATTAAGAAAAAGAAAGTGTATTTTCAATAGCACCTCAATTGTCAGGATATTTCTTACAAATGAAATGATATTGAAATTTTTCTAATGGGATCAAATCGGAAGACTGTATCTGCTGGTTGGGAGCTGATTCTTCGATCAAAAAAACGTAATTCGACGGAATTTGTTACTTAGCTGCAGGCAATTAAGGAAAAAGAAAGTGTATTTTCAATATCACTTCAATTGTCAGGATATTACTGACAAAGGAGGTTATATTGAAATTTGTCTAATCAAATCAAATCGAAAGAATGTATCGGCTTGCTGGCAGTTAAAACTCGATCAAAGCAGCAAAAATCAACGGAATTTGTTACTTAGCTGCAGGCAATTAAGGAAATAGAATGTATATTTTCAATATCACCTCAATTGTCACGATATTACTGACAAATGAGGTGATATTGAACTTTGTCTAACAAGATCAAATCGTAAGACTGTATCTGCGGGTTGGCAGTTGAAATTCGATCAAATCAACTTCAATCGACGGAATTTGTCACTTAGCTGGATGCTGTTAAGAAAAAGAAAGTCTATTTTCAATATCACCTCATTTGTCAGGATATTACTGACAAAAGAGGTGATATTGAAACTTGTCTAATCAAATCAAATCGAAAGACTGTATCTGCTGGCTGGCAGTAAAGAATCGATCAAATTATCGTAAATACACGGAATTTGTCACTTAGCTGGATGCTGTTAAGAAAAAGAAAGTCTATTTTCAATATCACCTCATTTGTCAGGATATTACTGACAAAAGAGGTGATATTGAAACTTGTCTAATCAAATCAAATCGAAAGACTGTATCTGCTGGCTGGCAGTAGAATCTCGATCAAAGAGACGTAAATCAACGGTATTTGTCACTTAGCTGCAAGCAATTAAGGAAAAAGAAAGTATATTTTCAATATCACCTCAATTGTCAGGATATTACTGACAAATGAGGTGATATTGAACTTTGTCTAATTAAATCAAATCGGAAGACTGCATCTGCTGGTTGCCAGTTGAAATTCAATCAAATCAACTTAAGTCGCCGGAATTTGTCACTTACCTGGATGCAGTTAAGAAAATGAAAGTCTATTTTTAATATCACCTCAATTGTCAGGATATTACTGACAAATGAGGTGATATTGAAATTTGTCTAACAGGATCAAATTGGAAGACTGTATCTACGGGTTGGCAGTTGAAATTCGATCAAATCAACTTCAATCAACGGAATGTGTCACTTAGCTGGATGCAGTTAAGAAAAAGAAAGTCTATTTTCAATATCACCTCAATTGTCAGGATATTACTGACAAATGAGGTGATATTGAAACTTGTCTAATCAAATCAAATCGAAAGACTGTATCTGCTGGCTGGCAGTAGAAATTCGATCAAAGAGACGTAAATCAACGGAATTTGTCACTTAGCTGCAGGCAATTAAGGAAAAAGAAAGTATACTTTCAATATCACCTCAATTGTCAGGATATTACTGACAAATGATGTGATATTGAACTTTGTCTAACAGGATCAAATCGGAAGACTGTATCTGCGGGTTAGCAGTTGAGATTCGATCAAATCAACTTCAATCGACGGAATTTGTCACTTAGCTGGATGCAGTTAAGAAAAAGAAAGTCTATTTTCAATATTACCTCAATTGTCAGGATATTACCGACAAATGAGGTGATATTGAAATTTGTCTAATCAAATCAAATCGAAAGACGATATCTGCTGGCTGGCAGTAGAAATTCGATCAAAGCAACGTAAATCAGCGGAATTTGTCACTTAGCTGCAGGCAATTAAGGAAAAAGAAAGTATATTTTCAATATCACCTCAATTGTCAGGATATTACTGACAAATGAGGTGATATTGAACTTTGTCTAACAGGATCAAATTGGAAGACTGTATCTACGGGTTGGCAGTTGAAATTCGATCAAATCAACTTCAATCGACAGAATTTGTCACTTACCAGGATGCAATTAAGGAAAAAGAAAGTGTATCTTCAATATCACCTCTATTGTCAGGATATCACTGACAAATGAGGTGATATTGAACTTTATCTAACAGGGTCATCTCGGAAGACTGTATCTGCGGGTTGGCAGTTGAAATTCGATCAAATCAACTTCAATCGACGGAATTTGTCACTTAGCTGGATGCAGTTAAGATTAAGAAAGTCTATTTTTATTATCACCTCAATTGTCAGGATATTACTGACAAATGAGGTGATATTGAAACTTGTCTAATCAAATCAAATCGAAAGACTGTATCTGCTGGATGACAGTAGAAATTCGATCAAAGAGACGTAAATCAACGGTATTTGTCACTTAGCTGCAGGCAATTAAGAAAAAAGAAAGTATATTTTCAATATCACCTCAATTGTCAGGATATTACTGACAAATGAGGTGATATTGAACTTTGTCTAATTAAATCAAATCGGAAGACTGCATCTGCTGGTTGCCAGTTGAAATTCAATCAAATCAACTTAAGTCGCCGGAATTTGTCACTTACCTGGATGCAGTTAAGAAAATGAAAGTCTATTTTCAATATCACCTCAATTGTCAGGATATTACTGACAAATGAGGTGATATTGAAATTTGTCTAATCAAATCAAATCGAAAGACTGTATCTTCTGGCTGGCAGTAGAGATTCGATCAAAGCATCGTAAATCAACGGAATTTGTCACTTAGCTGCAGGAAATTAAGGAAAAAGAAAGTGTATTTTCAATATCACCTCAATTTGTCCGCATATTACTGACAAATGAGGTGATATTGCAATTTGTCTAATGGGATTAAATCAGAACACTGTATCTGCTGGTTGGCAGTTGAAATTCGATCAAAACAACGCAATTCGAAGTAATTTGTCAATTAGATGCAGGCAATTAAGAAAAAGAAAGTGTATTTTCAATATCACCTCAATTGTCAGGATATTTCTGACAATTGAGGTGCTATTGAAACTTTTCTAATCAGATCTAATCGGAAGACTGTATCTGCTGGTTGGCAGTTGAAATTCAATCAAATCAACTTCAATCGACGGAATTTGTCATTTACCTGGATGCAATTAAGGAAAAAGAAAGTGTCTTTTCAATATCACTTCAATTGTCAGGATATTACTGACAAATGAGGTGATATTGAAATTTGTCTAATCAAATCAAATCGAAAGAATGTATCTGCTGCTTGGCAGTTGAAATTCGATAAAATCAACTTCAATCGACGGAATTTGTCACTTACCTTCATGCAATTAAGCAAAAGAAAGTAAATTTTCAATATCACCTCAATTCTCAGGATATTTCTGACAATTGAGGTGATATTGAAACTTTTCTAATCAGATCTAATCGGAAGACTGTATCTGCTGGTTGGCAGTTGAAATTCGATCAAATCAACTTCAATCGACGGAATTTGTGACTTACTTGGATGCAATTAAGGAAAAAGAAAGTGTATTTTCAATATCAGCTCAATTGTCAGGATATTGCTGACAAATGAGGTGCTATTGAACTTTGCCTAACAGGATCAAATCGGAAGACTGTATCTGCTGGCTGGCAGTAGAGATTCGATCAATGTAACGTAAATCAACGGAATTTGTCACTTTTCTTCATGCAATTAAGCAAAAGAAAGTATATTTTCAATAGCACCTCAATTGTCAGGATATTTCTTACAAATGAAATGATATTGAAATTTTTCTAATGGGATCAAATCGGAAGACTGTATCTGCTGGTTGGGAGCTGATTCTTCGATCAAATCAACTTCAATCGACGGAATTTGTTACTTAGCTGCAGGCAATTAAGGAAAAAGAAAGGGTATTTTCAATATCACTTCAATTGTCAGGATATTACTGACAAAGGAGGTGATATTGAAATTTGTCTAACCAAATCAAATCAAAAGAATGTATCTGCTTGCTGGCAGTTAAAATTCGATCAAAGCAACAAAAATCAACGGAATTTGTCACTTAGCTGCAGGCAATTAAGGAAAAAGAAAGTATATCTTCAATATCACCTCAATTGTCACGATATTACTGACAAATGAGGTGATATTGAACTTTGTCTAACAGGATCAAATCGTAAGACTGTATCTGCGGGTTGGCAGTTGAAATTCGATCAAATCAACTTCAATCGACGGAATTTGTCACTTAGCTGGATGCAGTTAAGAAAAAGAAAGTCTATTTTCAATATCACCTCAATTGTCAGGATATTACTGACAAATGAGGTGATATTGAAACTTGTCTAATCAAATCAAATCGAAAGACTGTATCTGCTGGCTGGCAGTAGAAATTCGATCAAAGACACGTAAATCACGGTATTTGTCCCATAGCTGCAGGCAATTAAGAAAAAGAAAGTGTATTTTCAATATCACCTCAATTGTCAGGATATTACCGACAAATTAGGTGATATTGAAGCTCGTCTAACAGGATCAACTCGGAAGACTGTATCTGCGGGTTGGCAGTTGAAATTCGATCAAATCAACTTCAATCGACGGAATTTGTCGCTTAGCTTGATGCAGTTAAGAAAAAGAAAGTCTATTTTCAATATCACTTCAATTGTCAGGATATTACGGACAAATGAGGTGATATTGAAATTTGTATAATCAAATCAAATCGAAAGACTGTATCTGCTGGCTGGCAGTAGAGATTCGATCAAGGCAACGTAAATCAACGGAATTTATCACTTAGCTGCAGGAAATTAAGGAAAAAGAAAGTGTATTTTCAATATCACCTCAATTTGTCCGCATATTACTGACAAATGAGGTGATATTGCAATTTGTCTAATGGGATTAAATCAGAAGACTGTATCTGCTTTTTGGAAGTTGAACTTCCATCAAAACAACGTAATTCCAAGGAATTTGTCACTTAGATGCAGGCAATTAAGAAAAAGGAATTTTTTTTTTCAATATCACCTCAATTGTCAGGATATTTCTGACAATTGAGGTGATATTGAAACTTTTCTAATCAGATCTAATCGGAAGACTGTATCTGCTGGTTGGCAGTTGAAATTCGATCAAATCAACTTCAATCGACGGAATTTGTCATTTACCTGGATGCAATTAAGCAAAACAAAGTCTATTTTCAATATCACCTCAATTATCAGGATATTACTGACAAATGAGGTGATATTGAACTTTGTCTAACAGCAAATTGTAGACTGTATCTGCTGGTTGGCAATTGAAATTCTATCAAATCAACTTCAATCGACGGAATTTGTCACTTACCTGGATGCAATTAAGCAAAACAAAGTCTATTTTCAATATCACCTCAATTGTCAGGATATTATTGATAAATGTGGTGATATTGAAATGTGTCTAATGGGATCAAATCGAAAGACTGTATTTGCTGGATGGCAGTTGAAATTCGATAAAAGCAACGTAAAGCAACGGAATTTGTCACTTACCTGGATGCAAGTAAGGAAAAAGAATGTGATTTTTCACTATCACCTCAATTGTCAGGATATTACTGACAAATGATGTGCTATTGAACCTTGTCTAACAGGATCAAATCGGAAGACTGTATCAGCTTGTTGGCAGTTGAAATTCGATCAAATCAACTTCAATCGACGGAATTTGTCACTTACCAGGATGCAGTTAAGGAAAAAGAAAGTGTATTTTCAATGTCATCTCAATTGTCAGGACATTGCTGACAAATGAAGTGATATTGAACTTTGTCTAACAGGATCAAATCGGAAGACTGTATCTGCTGGCTGGCAGTTGAAATTCGATCAAATCAACTTCAATCGACGGAATTTGTCACTTACCTGAATGCAATTAAGAAAAAGAAAGTGTATTTTCAATATCACCTCAATTGTCAGGATATTTCTGACAATTGAGGTGATATTGAAACTTTTCTATTCAGATCAAATCGGAAGACTCTATCTGCTGGCTGGCAGTTGATATTCGATCAAATCAACTTCAATTAACGGAATTTGTCACTTACCTTCATACAATTAAGAAAAAGAAAGTATATTTTCAATATCACCTCAATTGTCAGGATATTTCTGACAATTGAGGTGATATTGAAACTTTTCTAATCAGATCAAATCTGAAGACTGTATCTGCTGGTTGGGAGCTGATTCTTCGATCAAAAAAACGTAATTGGACGGAATTTGTTACTTTGCTGCAGGCAATTAAGGAAAAAGAAAGTGTATTTTCAATATCACCTCAATTGTAAGGATATTACTGACAAATGAGGTGATATTGAACTTTGTCTTACAGGATCAAATCGAAAGACTGTTTCTGCTGGTTGGCAGTTGAAAATCGATCAAAGAAACGTAAATCAACGGAATTTGTCACTTAGCTGCAGGCAATTAAGAAAAAGGAAGTGTATTTTCAGTATCACCTGAATTGTCAGGATATTACTGACAAATGAGGTGATCTTGAAATTTGTTTAATGGGATCTAATCAGAAGACTGTATCTGCTGGTTGGCAGTTGAAATTCGATCAAATCATCTTCAATCGACAGAATTTGTCACTTACCTTAATGCAATTAAGCAAAAGAAAGTATATTTTCAATATCACCTGAATTGTCAGGATATTACTGACAAATGAGATTATATTGAAATTTGTCTAGTCAGATCAAATCGGAAGACTATATCTGCTGGTTGGCAGTTGAAATTCGATCAAAGCAACGTAATTCAAAGGAATTTGTCACTGAGATGCCAGCAATTAAGAAAAAGAAAGTGTATTTTCAATAGCACCTCAATTGTCAGGATATTACTAACAAATGAGGTGATATTGAAATTTGTCTAATGGGATCACATCGGAAGACTTTATCTGGTGGTTGGCAGTTGAAATTCGGTCAAATCGTCTTCAATCGACGGAATTTGTCACTTACCTGGATGCAATTAAGCAAAAGAAAGTATATTTTCAATATCACCTGAATTGTCAGGATATTACTGACAAATGAGATTATATTGAAATTTGTCTAGTCAGATCAAATCGGAAGACTATATCTGCTGGTTGGCAGTTGAAATTCGATCAAAGCAACGTAATTCAAAGGAATTTGTCACTGAGATGCCAGCAATTAAGGAAAAAGAAAGTGTATCTTCAATATCACCTCAATTGTCAGGATATTACAGACAAATGCGGTGATATTGAACTTTGTCTAACAGGATCAAATCGGAAGACTGTATCTGATGGTTCGCAGTTGAAATTCGATCAAATCAACTTCTAACGACGAAATTTGTCACTTAGTTGCAGACAATTAAGGAAAAAGAAAGTGTATTTTCAATAGCAGGTCAATTCTCAGGATATTACTGACAAATGAGGTGATATTGAACTTTGTCTAGCAGGATAAAACCGAAAGACTGTATCTGCTGGTTGGCAGTTGAAATTTGATCAGATCAATTTTAATCGACGGAATTTGTCACTTACCTGGATGCAATTAGGCAAAAGAAAGTGTATTTTCAATATCACCTCAATTGTCAGGATATTACTGACAAATGAGGTGATATTGAAATTTGTCTAATGAGATCACATCGGAAGACTGTATCTGCTGGCTGGCAGTTGATATTCGATCAAATCAACTTAAATTAACGGAACTTTTCACTTAGCTGCAGGCAATTAAGAAAAAGAAAGTGTATTTCCAATAGCACCTCAATTGTCAGTATATTTCTTACAAATGAAATGATATTGAAATTTTTCAAATGGGATCAAATTAGAAGACTGTATCTGCTGGTTGGGAGCTGATTCTTCGATCAAAAAAACGTAATTAGAAGGAATTTGTCACTTACCTGGATGCAATTAAGACAAAGAAAGTGTATTTTCAATATCACCTCAATTGTCAGGATATTACTGACAAATGAGGTGATATTGAAATTTGTCTAATGGGATCAAATCGGAAGACTGTATCTGCTGGTTTGCAGTTGAAATTCGATCAAATCAACTTCAATCGACGGAATTTGTCACTTACCTGGATGCAATTAAGCAAAAGAAAGTCTATTTTCAATATCACCTCAATTGTCAGGATTTTACTAACAATTGTGGTGAAATTGAAATTTGTCTAATCAGATCAAATCGGAAGACTGTTTCTGCTGGCTGGCAGTTGATATTCGATCAAAGCAACGTAAATCAACCAAATTTGTCACTTAGCTGGATGCAATTAAGGAAAAAGAAAGTGTATTTTCAATATCAGGTCAATTTTCAGGACATTACTGACAAATGACGTGATATTGAACTTTGTCTAACGGGATCAAATCGGAAGACTGTATCCGCTGGTTGGCAGTTGAAATTATATCAAACCAACTCCAATTGAGGGAATTTGTCACTTACCTGGATGCAATTAAGGAAAAAGAAAGTGTATTTTTAATATCACCTCAATTGTCACGATATTACTGACAAATAAGGTGATATTGAAGTTTGTCTAGTGGGATCAAATCGGAACACTGTATCTGCTGGCTGTCAGTTGAAATTCGATCAAAGCAACGTAAATCAACCAAATTTGTCACTTGGCTGCAGGCAATTAATAAAAAGAAAGTGTATTTTCAATATCACCTCAATTGTCAGCATATTACTGACAAATGTAGTGATATTGAACTTTGTCTAACAGGATCAAATCGGAAGACTGTATCTGCTGGTTCGCAGTTGAAATTCGATCAAATCAACTTCGAGCGACGGAATTTGTCACTTACCTGGATGCATTTAAGAAAAACAAAGTCTATTTTCAATATCACATGAATTGTCAGGATATTACTGACAAATGAGGTGATATTGAAAATTGACTAATGGGATGAAATCGGAAGACTGAAGGAAACCGGAAGAGTTCCTTCGATTTACCTTGTTTTGATCGAATTTCAACTGTCAACCAGTAGATACAGTCTTCCGATTTGATCTCTTTAGACAAATTTCAATATCACCTTATTTGTCAATGATATGCTGACAATTGAGGTGATATTAAAAATACACTTTCTTTTTCTTAATTGCATCCAGGTAAGTGACAAATTCGGTCGATTGAGGTTGATTTGATCGAATTTCAACTGCCAATCAGCAGATACTGTTATCCGATTTGATACTGTTAGGCAAAGTTCAATATCACTTCATTTGTCAGTAATATCCTGACAATTGAGGTGATATTGAAAATACACTTTCTTTTTCCTTAATTTCCTGCAGCTAACTGACAAATTCCGTTGATTTACGTTGCTTTGATCGACTTTCAATTGCCAGCCAGCAGATTCAGTCTTTCGATTTGATTTGCTTAGACAAATTTGAATATCACCTCATTTGTGAGTAATATCCTGACAATTGAGGTGATATTGACAATAGATTTTCTTTTTCTTAATTGCATCCAGGTAAGTGACAAATTCCGTCGATTAAAGTCGATTTGATCGAATTTCAACTGCCAACCAGCAGATATTGTCTACCGATTTGATCCTGTTAGACATAGTTCAATATCACCTCATTTGTCAGTAATATCATGACAATTGAGGTGATATTGAAAATACACTTTCTTTTTCTTAATTGCATTCAGGTAAGTGACAAATTCCGTCGATTAAAGTTTGATTTGATCGAATTTCAACTGCCAACCAGCAGATGTTGTCTACCGATTTCATCCTGTTAGACATAGTTCAATATCACCTCATTTGTCAGCAATATCATGACAATTGAGGTGATATTGAAAATACACTATCTTTTTCCTTAATTGCCTGCAGCTAACTGACAAATTCCGTTGATTTACGTTGCTTTGATCGAATTTCAACTGCCAGCCAGCAGATTCAGTCTTTCGATTTGATTTGCTTAGACAAATTTCAATATCACCTCATTTGTTAGTAATATCCTGACAATTGAGGTGATATTGAAAATAGACTTTCTTTTTCTTAATTGCATCCAGGTAAGTGACAAATTCAGTCGATTGAAGTCGATTTGACCGAATTTCAACTGCCAACCAGCAGAAACAGTCTTCCGATTTGATCCTGTTAGACATAGTTCAATATCACCTCATTTGTCAGTAATATCATGACAATTGAGGTGATATTGAAAATACACTCTCTTTTTCTTAATTGCATCCAGGTAATCGACAAATTCCGTCGATTGAAGTTTGATTTGATCGAATTTCAACTGCCAACCAGCAGATAGAGTCTTCCGATTTGAGCCTGTTAGACAATGTTCAATATCATCTCATTTGTCAATAATATCCTGACAATTGAGGTGATATTGAAAATACACTTTCTTTTTCTTAATTGCCTGCACCTAAGTGACAAATTCCGTTGATTTACGTTACTTTGATCAAATTTCAACTGCCACCCAGCAGATACAGTCTTCCGATTTGATCCTGTTAGACAAAGTTCAATATCACGTCATTTCTCAGTAATATCCTGACAATTGAGGTGCTATTAAAAATACACTTTCTTTTTCCTTAATTGCATCCAGGTAAGTGACAAATTCAGTCGATTGAAGTCGATTTGACCGAATTTCAACTGCCAACCAGCAGAAACAGTCTTCCGATTTGATCCTGTTAGACAAAGATCAATATCACCTCATTTGTCAGCAATATCCTGGCAGTTGAAGTGATATTGAAAATACACTTTCTTTTTCCTTAATTGTATCCAGGTAAATGACAAATTCCGTCAATTGAAGTTGATTTGATCGAATTTCAACTGCCAACCAGCAGATACAGTCTTCCGATTTGATCCGTGCTAGACAATGTTCAATATCACGTCATTTTTCAGTAATATCCTGACAATTGAGGTGCTATTAAAATTACACTTTCTTTTTCCTTAATTGCATCCAGGTAAGTGACAAATTCCGTCGATTGAAGTCGATTTGACCAAATTTCAACTGCCAACCAGCAGAAACAGTCTTCCGATTTGATCCTGTTAGACAAAGTTCAATATCACATTTGTCAGTAATATCCTGACAATTGAGGTGATATTGAAAATACTCTTTCTTTTTCCTTAATTGCATCCAGGTCCAGGTAGCGCGCAGGTTAGGTAAGTGACAAATTCCGTCGATTGAAGTTGATTTGATCGAATTTCAACTGCCAACCAGCAGATACAGTCTTCCGATTTGAGCCTGTTAGACAAAGTTCAATATCACTTCATTTGTCAATAATATCCTGACAATTGAGGTGATATTGAAAAAACACTTTCCTTTTCTTAATTGCCTGCAGCTAATTGACAAATTCCGTTGATTTACGTTGCTTTGATCGAATTTCAACTGCCAACCAGCAGATACAGTCTTCCGATTTGATCCGTGCTAGACAATGTTCAATATCACGTCATTTGTCAGTAATATCCTGACAATTGAGGTGCTATTAAAATTACACTTTCTTTTTCCTTAATTGCATCCAGGTAAGTGACAAATTCCGTCGATTGAAGTCGATTTGACCAAATTTCAACTGCCAACCAGCAGAAACAGTCTTCCGATTTGATCCTGTTAGACAAAGTTCAATATCACCTCATTTGTCAGTAATATCCTGACAATTGAGGTGATATTGAAAATACTCTTTCTTTTTCCTTAATTGCATCCAGGTAAGTGACAAATTCCGTCGATTGAAGTTGATTTGATCGAATTTCAACTGCCAACAAGCAGATACAGTCTTCCGGTTTGATCCTGCTAGACCAAGTTCAATATCACCTCATTTGTCAGTAATATCCTGACAATTGAGGTGATAAAGCCTACCAGGTCGTGACGTGGAGTTCAAACGTGTTGTATGGAAGCTAAGAGAGTTGATTATTCTGCTCTTGCACGAAAAGAGAATGGCTACTCAAGACGCCCAAGTGATTGTTAAAGCTTTGGAGGACTGCAGAAAGAGGAATAAAGGTCAATACATTGAGAACGTGTGCTCTTTTTGTAAGAAAGAATTCGATTGGGATCGGCCTAAGTCAATGGCGGCCATCGAAACTGCGAAGGAGATTGGCCTCGTCAGGCAAGTAAACAATTCCGACAAATGTTTGCGTATTGTTGAAACGTGAAATGAATCTACGCCCCCGACCCCCGACGAAAGAATCGAATCATCATCCCCAAGCAAAACCATTGGTGAAATTGACGAAAAAGAAGATCTCGTTGACTTTAAGATATATATTCACTCTGAGCTTTTGTCGATCAAGGCCCATGTTTTCAATCGATCACTGTCCGAAACCGTCACAAATGGATCTAATAATTTCAATTATGAAAAAATGTTCATTAAAAGTTTGGAGGACAGAATCGTGTCACTGGAAAAGCAACTGCACCACAAGCAGAGAATTATTGATGAGTTGTTGGAGCAGCCCAGCAGAATCGCCGAAACGACCTCATCCCCTGCCATCCCTGCGACCCACGACCTCCCCGGAGGCGCTGTGAAAAATTCATCCTCTTCTAAGGAGAAAAACAACTTACAAGAAACAAGTCAAAAATGCATGGGCAAGAATCCCCAGAGTACTGAATCTTCAAAAGGAAAAGGGGATAACAATCTGCATGGTGGAAACATTTCTCATAACAAATCCAAACAAAACCAAACCGATCCAGCAAATCAGCAAAGGAAAACAATCATTGTTGTAGGCGACTCGATTCTCAATGGAATCAATGAGAACGGTCTGTCCAAAAATGCAAAAAAGCACAACGTCAAAGTACGCGCACATCCTGGAGCTACCTCAAGGGACCTGATTGACCACATCAAGCCAGTCGCACGGCGCAAGCCTAGCCTAATTGTAGTCCATGTCGGAACGAATGATATCACAAATAATGTTGATACTGAAGAAATGCTGCAAACACTGGTCAATGATGTGAAAAAAGAATCACCTGATACGGAAATTGCCATCTCGGGGCTGGTTACTCGGAAAGACAAACCCGGAATAGAGAAGAAAGTTTCCAGCTTGAAGTCCTGCTTGAAGAATCTCTGTGCAAGGAGCCAGTTATACTTCATTGAGAATGACCGGGTCGACGGCTCTTGTCTTGGTAAGAAGAAGCTTCACCTTAACATTAAAGGTAACTCTATTTTAGCAAGAAACTTTGTAAATTATTTTGATAACATCTGACACTCTAACAAATCTGAAAATATTCGTACTAATGTAACTGGGCGAATAGACTGTGACCATATATCCTTGGACAAACCTCCTAGTACTTGCGAACCTTCGATTCCTCGTGATGCGGGGGTGCGGCAGTTGGGATGCAGGAAGGGGCTGGCAGTTGCGTCACTGAATGTCAACAGTTTGCTTCTGCACATAGATGAAATAAAAAAATTAATGAAAGAGAAATCTATTCATGTTTTGGCACTTAACGAGACTAAACTGGATGACAATATTGCCAGTGACTTATTGCGAATTGATGGCTACACTCTCTACAGGGAGGATCGAACAAGAAGCGGGGGAGGGGTTGCAGTCTACATTAGTGACTCTTTAAAGCATTCTCGTAGAAATGATTTTCCCGAGAGGGCTTTAGAGATGATAAGTATTGAGGTTGAACCTAAGGGGGCGCGACCATTTTTGGTAGTAGCTTGGTATCGCCCTCCTGCGGAGCCTGTCGAAACATTTACGAAACTCGAAAAGAATTTGGACTTTTTTGATCGTGAGAACAAAGAAATCCTCATCTTAGGCGACACGAATTGTGACCTTCTGAAGGTGAATTCGCCAGAGATGGACTCCAGCCTTGCAGGTAATTCATTGCACATGAGCAATATTTATGACCTGTTTGGATTCAGGCAAATGATCAACGAACCAACCAGAGAGACGTTGGACACATCTACGTTGATAGATCATGTTGCAACTAACACGCCTGCAAACATTGTAGATTCAGGAGTCCTAAAAATTTCGCTTAGCGATCATTATCTAGTATATTGTATTCGAAAATTTCGGGGCTTCATACAGCGACAACCCAAACTTATCAGAAGTAGAAGCATGAAAAACTTTGACTATGAAAGTTTTTTATTTGATCTAGGCCAGATTGATTGGGATGGTATTGTACGTAATAGCGATAACGTCCATGATGCCGTTCAACAATGGTCTACAACGCTGTCTCTTGTCATTGAGATGCATGCCCCATTGCAGGATATTAGAGTATCTAACAAATATTCCCCATGGCTTAATAGCGATTTTAGAAAGCTTTCTCGTCAGAGGGACAAAATAAAAACTGCTGCCGTTAAACGTGAATCTGCTATACTGATGGATGCTTACAAACAGCTGCGAAATAAGGCTAACATTCTCAACAAAAATCTTAAACGAGAATACTTTTCCAAGAAATTAGCTGCTTGTAAAGGTGACTTAAAGCAGTCATGGAAAACAATAAACCTCCTGTTGAATAAAAGATCTAAAACTACCAATATCGATTCCCTAAAAGTGAATGAACAGGAGATAAATAAGGATCATGATATCGCTAACTCGATGAACAACTATTTCTGCAGTGTGGGGAAGAGTCTCAGTGACAAGATACCCGTCCAGTCTAATCCCCTTCTGTTTCATCAATACGATATAACATATCCTCGAATGGAAGGGAACCATTCAAGTTCGTTGCCATCGACAAGAGGACCATCGAAAAGGCCTTAAATAAGATCAAGACATCACATGGGTCTGGTGTGGATAACATTGCCAGCTATTTCTTAAAAGTAGCATTTCCCGTTATTTCTGATTCACTCTGTGATATTTTGAACCTTTCCTTATCTTCAGGAATTTTTCCTGACAGCTGGAAAGTTGCTAGAGTGGCTCCCATATTTAAGGAAGGCCCAACTGATGAAAGATCAAATTACAGGCCAATATCTGTTTTACCAGCTGTTTCCAGATTATTTGAAAAACTGGTGTACGACCAACTATATCGATACCTAGACGAAAACAAACTCATATGCTTGCAACAGTCTGGTTTTCGCTCTTTACACTCTGTTGTCACATGCCTTCTAAAATGCACGAATGACTGGTATGTCAACATTGACAAAGGGAAATATACAGCTATGATATTCATTGACCTTAAGAAGGCCTTTTATACCGTTGATCATGGTATTCTTCTTGATAAGATGAAATTCTATGGTATCTGCGGCTTGGAACATGATTGGTTTCGGTCGTATTTGAATAACAGAAAGCAGTTTTGCAAAGTAAATGGCGTCCCTTCTGACATTAAAGATATTGATGTCGGAGTGCCACAAGGGTCTTGTTTGGGACCACTTCTTTTTCTGCTTTATATAAATGATCTTCCCTTTGCACTAAAGAAGGCTGAGACAAATATGTATGCTGATGATACCATGATCTCATACTCCTCCAAAACTTTGCATGAATTGCACATGGTGTTAAACGCTGAGCTTGTCAATATCGAGAAATGGCTTCAAGGTAACAAGCTATCCTTGAACGTCGTCAAAACACAGGCTATGATAGTTGGGTCAATGCAAAATGTAAATAAAATGGCAGTGCAGCCTACTTTGTTGCCAGTGTTTCACGTAAGTGGTACTGATATTGACTTAGTGAACAAAGTGAAATACCTTGGTGTCCATATAGACAATAGTCTAACGTGGAAGTGCCAAATTGAGAACATAAAAGGGAAAGTTTCTCGCGCAAAAGGTCTTTTAAAATATTGTAAAAACTTTGTATCAATGGAAACTTTGAACGACATTTATCGTAGTATTGTAGAACCACATTTTAACTATTGCTGCTCCGTTTGGGGCTGTAGTGGTATTACGAGAATAGAGTCTCTACAAAAGCTACAAAACAGGGCTGCTCGTATCGTTACGGGTAGTTCTTATGATGCACCTTCTGTGCCATTACGCAAAGAACTTGGCTGGTTGTCCGTCAAAGAAATGATTGTGAAAGAGACATCTACAATGATGTATAAATCTATAAACGATCTTGCACCACAGTACCTTAATGGCCTATTCGTTAGACTATCAGATTTCCACACACGAGAGCTAAGAAACACCAAAAATGATCTTGCAGTACCGTTAATGCGAACAGTAAGTGGCCAAAAGGCACTCTCTTACCGTGGTACCAAAGTGTGGAACAAGTTTAACAATGATATCAAAGAGGCCCCCTCGGTATACTCTTTTAAATCAAGGTTGAGACAGTTGGGGTACGAAAATCTTTAATTTTGTATATTGCTTATTGTCGCCAGATGTATATATTTTTATCTATTAATTTATTTGTAAATAGTTTATTAGGTACTTTAATTTTAACAGGGCCAAATTGTAAAACAATATCCTTATTGAATTTGTACCCTGTATAAATATGTTTAAAATATGAAATATATATGAAATATGAAATATATAGAAAATACACTTTCTTTTTCTTAATAGCTACAGCTAAGTGACAAATTCCGTTGATTTACGTTGCTTTGATCGAATTTCAACTGCAAGGCAGCAGATGCAGTCTTCTGATTTGATCTGATTAGACAAATTTCAATATCACCTCATTTGTCAGTAATATCCTGACAATTGAGGTGATATTGAAAATAGACTTTCTTTTGCTTAATTGCATCCAGGTAAGTGACAAATTCCGTCGATTGAAGTTGATTTGATCGAATTTCAACTGCCAACCAGCAGATACAGTCTTCTGATTTGATCCTGTTAGACCAAGTTCAATAGCACCTCATTTGTCAGAAATATCCTGACAATTGAGATAATATTGAAAATACACTTTCTTCTTCCTTAATTGCATCCAGGTAAGTGACAATTTCCGTCGATTGAAGTCAATTTGATCTATTTTCACCTGCCAACCAGCAGATACAATCTTCCGATTTGATCCTGTTAGACAAAGTTCAATATCACCTCATTTGTCAGTAATATCCAAACAATTGAGGTGATATTGAAAACACACTTTCTTTTTCCTTAATTGCATCCAGGTAAGTGACAAATTCCGTCGATTGAAGTCGATTTGACCGAATTCCAACTGCCAACCAGCAGATACAATCTTTCGATTTGATTTGATTAGACAAAATTCAATATCACCTCATTTGTCAGTAATATCCTGACAATT
This sequence comes from Aurelia sp. 3 sensu Dawson et al. (2005), assembly GCA_964020215.1. Taxonomy (NCBI): domain Eukaryota; kingdom Metazoa; phylum Cnidaria; class Scyphozoa; order Semaeostomeae; family Ulmaridae; genus Aurelia; species Aurelia sp. 3 sensu Dawson et al. (2005). The sequence continues at coordinate 18,640,497 of OZ026592.1, forward strand.
GAGGTGATATTGAAAATACACTTTCTTTTTCCTTAATTGCATCCAGGTAAGTGACAAATTCCGTCGATTGAAGTCCATTTGATCGTATTTCAACTAGCAACCAGCAGATACAGTCTTCCAATTTGATCCCATTAGAGAAATTTTAATATCACCTCATTTGTCAGTAATATCCTGACAATTGAGGTGAAATAGAAAATACACTTTCTTTTTCTTAATTGCCTACAGCTAAGCGACAAATACCGTTGATTTACGTTGCTTTGATCGAATTTCGACTGCCAACCAGCAGATACAGTCTTCCAATTTGATCCCATTAGACAAATTTCAATATCACCTCATTTGTCAGTAATATCCTGACAATTGAGGTGATATTGAGAATACACTTTCTTGTTCCTTAATTGCCTGCAGCTAAGTGACAAATTCCGTTGATTGAAGTCCATTCGATCGTATTTCAACTAGCAACCAGTGGATACAGTCTTCCAATTTGATCCCATCAGACAAATTTCAATATCACCTCATTTGTCAGTAATATCCTGACAATTGAGGTGATATTGAGAATACACTTTCTTTTACCTTAATTGCCTGCAGCTAAGTGACAAATTCCGTTGATTTACGTTGCTTTGATCGAATTTCAACTGCCAACCAGCAGATACAGTCTTTCGATTTTATTTGATTAGACAAAATTCAATATCACCTCATTTGTCAGTAATATCCTGACAATTGAGGTGATATTGAAAATAGACTTTCTTTTGCTTAGTTGCATCCAGGTAGCGCGCAGGCTAGGTAAGTGACAAATTCCGTCGATTGAAGTTGATTTGATCGAATTTCAACTGCCAACCAGCAGATACAGTTTTCCGATTTGATCCTGCTAGACAAAGTTCAATTTCACCTCATTTGTCAGTAATATCCTGACAATTGAGGTGATATTGAAAATAAACTTTCTTTTTCCTTAATTGCCTGCAGCTAAGTGACGATTTCCGTTGATTTACGTTGCTTTGATCGAATTTCAACTGCCAACCAGCAGATACAGTCTTTCGATTTGATCCTGTTAGACAAAGTTCAATATCACCTCATGTCTCGGTAATATCCTGATAATTAAGGTGATATTGAAAATAGACATTCTTTTTCTTAATTGCATCCAGGTAAGTGACAAATTCCGTTTTTTAGAAGTGGAATCATATGATGAAGTACAATGGCTTTCAGATTATTTTTCGTATCTTTCTTCGCCAAGAAAGTTGAAACAATGAGTTGAAGAAGAGCTTGATATGTGCTTAATTTAGAGTTTTTCCGGTATATGAAGTACATCAAGATTTGCATTTGAAAGGGATTTGACCGCGAACTTCGTTTGGGGTCGACATTCATTTGCCTTATAAGAAACAGCCTGTGAGAGCTGCCGTAGCCGCTAGGGAGCCGCTACCAAAAATGTTAAGAAAGTCGCGATCTGATATTGATTCGAAGTAAAGAAACGTCAAGTTTTGGATATGAGATGTTTCAAGCAAAATTGTAAAATTCAAGCGAATGAAACTAAAACTTATGTTATTGCAATGAATGATCTTGTCATCCTACTTAGTTTCACATGAAAACAGAATGTTAACCCTTGTCCTTCCGGTGTTTTTTTTTTGCATAGTTTCCGTCCTTGACGACCCTCAGCACTCAATCTGTTAACTATCTTTTAGAATATTTGGAGCATCCCTCTTCGTGCTATATTGCGAGCTGTCTGCTTGATTCTTAGCCTGCGTGCAGACTATGCCCAAGGAAAAGGTATAGTCTGCGTAACGCCGCCCACTTTTGTGTAGTGCGTGCTTCAGCATTTATTTGATAACAAAAAAAGCGTATTGTTGTAACAGCCAATAACATTGCTTTCCTGTGAAACGAGGAAGCAATCAGATTTGAGAACGGCTATCATGTGATTAAATCTCAGGTTTCACTTTGTTTTCTAAGCAAACTTAATTAGCAACACAATGCTCTGGAATATTAAGAACCCAGCGGCAGACAATAGGCAGACGCTAAGGAGAAAAGGCCATTCAAACTGCTATCGAAATGGAATGCTGACGCATACAATACACGAGACGGAGCGGCGTTGCGCAGACTATACCTTTTCATTGGGTATTGTCTGCACGCAGGCTACTTGATTCTTGGCATTGCTTTATAGGAGCGGAAGTTCATAGGATACAAGAGAGGAAGTTTGGCACTTGATGACATTGGTCTATTGTTTGTGTGTGGTGATAGCCCTCTGGTGTAAAGGGTCATCAACCTAGTACGCAATTCAGGTTTGAGGCCGCCAGTCCCATTGGTGCGAAGAGGGCTCTTAAGAACATAAGATCCTTTTGGATGATTACAAAGTCCGTCCTGAGCTAAACAAGCATAAGAATATCTGATTATTGATTTCTTCATAACCTCAAATGATCGTTGATTCTGTTTTTTGCTACAGTCAGAGAGATGAGTGTTGCTCCTAGTATAAGGACAAGAATCGCCTCAAGGTCAATGGCAATATTTTGGTCTTTATGTCAAACGAGAATGATACGCAAAAATCAAAAGTCATTACCCCTAGTTTGATTATAGTTCGTGCACAAAACTATTGGTGCATCTGTGTCAAATGAGATGTCATGTGAGATTTACGATAACGCAAAATTATCCATGCAGAACCCTACAGAACGTTTCAGTTGTTGCTATTCGCGGGCATCTAATTTGAGACAAGCAGTCACGAAGATTCCTCTGTGCAGAATGATATGCATGAAGATGTTTTGGTTCAGTGTGATCACGTCCCTTCCCCCAGTCCATGGCGCCATTGCTTGCTGGGATTCTGCACCTTTCGTCTCAACTTCACCTGCGATGATTGCATCCGTTGCTGTGTAGGAGGGGGGTCCTTCTACCTTTGGTTATGCTGCAAATGCTAGCCTCTGTGCAGGCCACCGGTTACATCATCCTCTAAAGTTGAGTTATTTGCATAATGAGTACTATCAATAAGTGGCTAATGATTCGTTCGTCCTAGAAAACGATTGTTTTGACATAATTAAGCTGCTAATGAAGTCAAGAACGTGCCAATTCTGGGTGAATTTGTTGCTGTGCCAGGGTGAACATCCTAGTAATTTACCCATCTTATGGTGTCAAATCTGTCTAACATGAAATAAGCCGACGTCAAATGTTGCTATAGGATCGCGGGAAACTTCTGTCTTGTATGCGCTTTATGTGCGCTTTCTTTATTTCAGTGCCAATTAGCAGAGATAAAACGTTAATCAATTGCTTTAACGAGCGTGACTTACTTTCTTTCTTTCTTTCTTTCTTTCTTTCTTTCTTTCTTACTTTCTTACTGACATCGAGTCCCCCCTTAGATTACAAAGTTGGACTTTGTAATCAAAAATGAAGATTTCTTTCGGCTTTGGATCGGACGGTATCGCTAGCCATTTTCTCAAAATCGCATTTCCGGTCATATCTAGTTCTCTATGTAGGATTTATAATCTTTCCATAGAGACAGGGGTGTTCCCGGACAGTTGGAAGGAAGCACGTGTAGCTCCTATCTTTAAAAGTGGCAAGGCTGATGATCGTTCGAACTATAGGCCAATATCGGTCTTACCAGTTGTCTCCAGGTTGTTTGAAAAACTTATATATGATCAACTTTACAAGTACCTCGATTCTAACAAACATCTGTACTCAGATCAGTACGGATTTCGACATTTGCATTCGGTTGTTTCCTGTTTGCTTAAATGTACCAATGATTTGTACCTCAATATAGACCGGGGTAAATATACTGCAATGATTTTCATCGATTTAAAGAAAGCATTTGACACAGTAGACCATAAAATTCTCCTTGATAAAATGCACCACTACGGGATTGATGGTCTCGAACACCAATGGTTCAGCTCTTATCTCCATAATCGCAGGCAGTGCTGCAAAGTCAACGGTGTCACATCCGATAAAGCAGAAATTAATATTGGGGTACCACAAGGATCTTGCCTTGAACCTCTTTTATTTTTGCTTTATATAAATGATCTTCCTTTCGCTTTAAGAAAAGCACACGCTACTATGTACGCCGATGATACAGCGATCTCCTACTCTTCGGATAAAATCGAAGAAATTGACGCTGTTGTCAATGCAGAACTTGCCTGCCTCGAGAAATGGTTGCAGGGCAATAAGCTTTCCTTGAATATCGTCAAAACACAAGCCATGATAATTGGTTCAGCCCAAAAGCTAGGGCTGATGAACAAAACATCAGAAATTACCCCTTGCTTCCAAGTTAACGGGAATGATATCGAGCTTGTGCATGAAACCAAATATCTTGTCATGATTGACGAAAATTTGAAATGGGGAAGCCAGGCAAAGTTCCTTCAGACGAAAATCTCACGAGCCCTTGGGCTTTTGAAATATGCCAAACAATTTGTACAAGAAGATACGTTAAGGAACATGTATTTAAGTATCGTAGAGCCCCACCTTAGCTATTGTTGCTCAGTATGGGGATGCTGTGGCGATACTAAACTGAATACCTTGCAAAAATTGCAGAACAGAGCTGCAAGGGTTGTCACGGGCAGCCCTTTTGATTCATCGGCTGCTCCATTGTTGCAAAGATTAGGATGGCTCTCAGTTGATAGGCTTGTCCATAGGGAAACATCCACTATGGTATATAAATCCCTAAATGGACTTGCACCCGACAACCTATGTCAGATCTTCTCCCGATTGTCAGATGTTCACAGTCGGGTCTTACGAAATACGAAATGCGATCTTTATATACCTCGAATGAGAACAGCTTATGGTCAAAACTCGTTTGCTTT
>OZ026593.1:0-91000 GCA_964020215.1 Aurelia sp. 3 sensu Dawson et al. (2005)
ACTTTTTTTCAGTACCTACTGACTTTTTTTCAGTACCTACTGACTTTTTTTCAGTACCTACGGACTTTTTTTTCAGTACTTTTCAGACTACGACTTTTTTTTCAGTACCTACTGACTTTTTTTTCAGTACCTACTGACTTTTTTTTCAGTACCTACTGACTTTTTTTTCAGTACCTACTGACTTTTTTTTCAGTACCTACTGACTTTTTTTTCAGTACCTACTGACTTTTTTTTCAGTACCTACTGACTTTTTTTTCAGTACCTACTGACTTTTTTTTCAGTACCTACTGACTTTTTTTTCAGTACCTACTGACTTTTTTTCAGTACCTACTGACTTTTTTTCAGTACCTACTGACTTTTTTTTCAGTACCTACTGACTTTTTTTTCAGTACCTACTGACTTTTTTTCAGTACCTACTGACTTTTTTTCAGTACCTACTGACTTTTTTTCAGTACCTACTGACTTTTTTTCAGTACCTACTGACTTTTTTCAGTACCTACTGACTTTTTTCAGTACCTACTGACTTTTTTTCAGTACCTACTGACTTTTTCAGTACCTACTGACTTTTTTTCAGTACCTACTGACTTTTTTTCAGTACCTACTGACTTTTTTTCAGTACCTACTGACTTTTTTTTCAGTACCTACTGACTTTTTTTCAGTACCTACTGACTTTTTTTCAGTACCTACTGACTTTTTTTTCAGTACCTACTGACTTTTTTTTCAGTACCTACTGACTTTTTTTCAGTACCTACTGACTTTTTTTCAGTACCTACTGACTTTTTTTCAGTACCTACTGACTTTTTTTCAGTACCTACTGACTTTTTTTCAGTACCTACTGACTTTTTCAGTACCTACTGACTTTTTCAGTACCTACTGACTTTTTCAGTACCTACTGACTTTTTCAGTACCTACTGACTTTTTTCAGTACCTACTGACTTTTTCAGTACCTACTGACTTTTTCAGTACCTACTGACTTTTTCAGTACCTACTGACTTTTTCAGTACCTACTGACTTTTTCAGTACCTACTGACTTTTTTCAGTACCTACTGACTTTTTTTTCAGTACCTACTGACTTTTTTTTCAGTACCTACTGACTTTTTTTTCAGTACCTACTGACTTTTTTTTCAGTACCTACTGACTTTTTTTTCAGTACCTACTGACTTTTTTTTCAGTACCTACTGACTTTTTTTTCAGTACCTACTGACTTTTTTTCAGTACCTACTGACTTTTTTTCAGTACCTACTGACTTTTTTTCAGTACCTACTGACTTTTTTTCAGTACCTACTGACTTTTTTTCAGTACCTACTGACTTTTTTCAGTACCTACTGACTTTTTTCAGTACCTACTGACTTTTTTTTCAGTACCTACTGACTTTTTTTCAGTACCTACTGACTTTTTCAGTACCTACTGACTTTTTCAGTACCTACTGACTTTTTCAGTACCTACTGACTTTTTTCAGTACCTACTGACTTTTTTTCAGTACCTACTGACTTTTTTTTCAGTACCTACTGACTTTTTTTTCAGTACCTACTGACTTTTTTTTCAGTACCTACTGACTTTTTTTCAGTACCTACTGACTTTTTTTTCAGTACCTACTGACTTTTTTTTCAGTACCTACTGACTTTTTTTTCAGTACCTACTGACTTTTTTTTCAGTACCTACTGACTTTTTTTTCAGTACCTACTGACTTTTTTTTCAGTACCTACTGACTTTTTTTTCAGTACCTACTGACTTTTTTTCAGTACCTACTGACTTTTTTTCAGTACCTACTGACTTTTTTTTCAGTACCTACTGACTTTTTTTCAGTACCTACTGACTTTTTCAGTACCTACTGACTTTTTCAGTACCTACTGACTTTTTCAGTACCTACTGACTTTTTCAGTACCTACTGACTTTTTTTCAGTACCTACTGACTTTTTTTTCAGTACCTACTGACTTTTTTTCAGTACCTACTGACTTTTTTTTCAGTACCTACTGACTTTTTTTTCAGTACCTACTGACTTTTTTTTCAGTACCTACTGACTTTTTTTTCAGTACCTACTGACTTTTTTTCAGTACCTACTGACTTTTTTTCAGTACCTACTGACTTTTTTTCAGTACCTACTGACTTTTTTTTCAGTACCTACTGACTTTTTTTTCAGTACCTACTGACTTTTTTTCAGTACCTACTGACTTTTTTTTCAGTACCTACTGACTTTTTTTCAGTACCTACTGACTTTTTCAGTACCTACTGACTTTTTCAGTACCTACTGACTTTTTCAGTACCTACTGACTTTTTTTTCAGTACCTACTGACTTTTTTTTCAGTACCTACTGACTTTTTTTCAGTACCTACTGACTTTTTCAGTACCTACTGACTTTTTCAGTACCTACTGACTTTTTCAGTACCTACTGACTTTTTCAGTACCTACTGACTTTTTTTTCAGTACCTACTGACTTTTTTTTCAGTACCTACTGACTTTTTTTTCAGTACCTACTGACTTTTTTTTCAGTACCTACTGACTTTTTTTTCAGTACCTACTGACTTTTTTTTCAGTACCTACTGACTTTTTTTTCAGTACCTACTGACTTTTTTTTCAGTACCTACTGACTTTTTTTCAGTACCTACTGACTTTTTTTCAGTACCTACTGACTTTTTTTCAGTACCTACTGACTTTTTTTTCAGTACCTACTGACTTTTTTTTCAGTACCTACTGACTTTTTTTCAGTACCTACTGACTTTTTTTTCAGTACCTACTGACTTTTTTTCAGTACCTACTGACTTTTTCAGTACCTACTGACTTTTTCAGTACCTACTGACTTTTTCAGTACCTACTGACTTTATCAGTACCTACTGACTTTTTCAGTACCTACTGACTTTTTCAGTACCTACTGACTTTTTCAGTACCTACTGACTTTTTCAGTACCTACTGACTTTTTCAGTACCTACTGACTTTTTTTTCAGTACCTACTGACTTTTTTTTCAGTACCTACTGACTTTTTTTTCAGTACCTACTGACTTTTTTTTCACTACCTACTGACTTTTTTTTCAGTACCTACTGACTTTTTTTTCAGTACCTACTGACTTTTTTTCAGTACCTACTGACTTTTTTTTCAGTACCTACTGACTTTTTTTTCAGTACCTACTGACTTTTTTTCAGTACCTACTGACTTTTTTTTCAGTACCTACTGACTTTTTTTTCAGTACCTACTGACTTTTTTTTCAGTACCTACTGACTTTTTTTTCAGTACCTACTGACTTTTTCAGTACCTACTGACTTTTTCAGTACCTACTGACTTTTTCAGTACCTACTGACTTTTTTTCAGTACCTACTGACTTTTTTTTCAGTACCTACTGACTTTTTTTTCAGTACCTACTGACTTTTTTTTCAGTACCTACTGACTTTTTTTTCAGTACCTACTGACTTTTTTTTCAGTACCTACTGACTTTTTTTTCAGTACCTACTGACTTTTTTTCAGTACCTACTGACTTTTTTTCAGTACCTACTGACTTTTTTTCAGTACCTACTGACTTTTTTTTCAGTACCTACTGACTTTTTTTTCAGTACCTACTGACTTTTTTTCAGTACCTACTGACTTTTTTTTCAGTACCTACTGACTTTTTTTCAGTACCTACTGACTTTTTCAGTACCTACTGACTTTTTCAGTACCTACTGACTTTTTCAGTACCTACTGACTTTATCAGTACCTACTGACTTTTTCAGTACCTACTGACTTTTTCAGTACCTACTGACTTTTTCAGTACCTACTGACTTTTTTTTCAGTACCTACTGACTTTTTTTCAGTACCTACTGACTTTTTTTTCAGTACCTACTGACTTTTTTTTCAGTACCTACTGACTTTTTTTTCAGTACCTACTGACTTTTTTTTCAGTACCTACTGACTTTTTTTTCAGTACCTACTGACTTTTTTTTCAGTACCTACTGACTTTTTTTCAGTACCTACTGACTTTTTTTCAGTACCTACTGACTTTTTTTTCAGTACCTACTGACTTTTTTTTCAGTACCTACTGACTTTTTTTTCAGTACCTACTGACTTTTTTTTCAGTACCTACTGACTTTTTTTTCAGTACCTACTGACTTTTTTTTCAGTACCTACTGACTTTTTCAGTACCTACTGACTTTTTCAGTACCTACTGACTTTTTCAGTACCTACTGACTTTTTTAAACATGTATTAAGTAGATGTGAGAATTCATCACAGAATCTGTGATGCTGAAAAACATCTACTTCACACTCATGTAAAACTGAAGGAAAAGGTTATTAACAACTAATTGATACATGTGACAATTCAACAGAATATTAAGAATGTTTCAAAAAACTAATCCATCCAATTGCGCCTTCAACAGAGACTATTATTCGCAACTAAACATGTATTAAGTAGATGTGAGAATTCATCACAGAATCTGTGATGTTCAAAAACATCTACTTCACACACATGTAAAGCTGAAGGAAAAGGTTATTAACAACTAATTGATACCTGTGACAATTCAACAGAATATTAAGAATGTTTCAAAAAACTCATCCAACCAAGTGCGCCTTCAACAGAGACTATTATTAGCAACTAAACATGTATTAAGTAGATGTGAGAATTCATCACAGAATCTGTGATGTTCAAAAACATCTACTTCAAACACATATAAAACTGAACGAAAAGGTTATTGACAACTATTTGATACATGTGACCATTCAACAGAATATTAAGAATGTTTCAAAAAACTAATCCATCCAAGTGCGCCTTCCACAGGGACTATTATTCGCAACTAAACATGTATTAAGTAGATATGAGAATTCATCACAGAATCTGTGATGCTCAAAAACATCTACTTCACACACATATAAAACTGAACGAAAAGGTTATTGACAACTATTTGATACATGTGACAATTCAACAGAATATTAAAAATGTTGAAGGGAACTAATCCATGCAAGTGCGCCTTCAACATAGACTTTTATTCGCAACTAAACATGTATTAAGTAGATGTGAGAATTCATCACAGAATCTGTGATGCTCAAAAACATCTACTTCACACACATATAAAACTGAGCGAAAAGGTTATTGACAACTATTTGATACATGTGACAATTCAACAGAATGTTAAGAATGTTTCAAAAAACTAATCCATCCAAGTGCGCCTTTAACAGAGACTATTATTCGCAACTAACCATTTATTAACTAGATGTGAGAATTCATCACAGAATCTGCGATGTTGAAAAACATCTACTTCACACACATATAAAACTGAACGAAAAGGTTATTGACAACTATTTGATACATGTGACAATTCAACAGAATATTAAGAACGCTTCAAAAAACTAATCCATCCAAGTGCGCCTTCAACAGAGACTATTATTCGCAACTAAACATGTATTAAGTAGATATGAGAATTCATCACAGAATCTGTGATGCTCAAAAACATCTACTTCACACACATATAAAAGTGAACGAAAAGGTTATTGACAACTATTTGATACATGTGACAATTCAACAGAATATTAAGAATGTTGAAGGGAACTAATCCATGCAAGTGCGCCTTCAAGATAGACTTTTATTCGCAACAAAACATGTATTAAGTAGATGTGAGAATTCATCACAGAATCTGTGATGTTCAAAAACATCTACTTCACACACATATAAAACTGAAGGAAGAGGTTATCGACAACTATTTGATACATGTGACAATTCAACAGAATATTAAGAATATTTCAAAAAACTAATCCATCCAAGTGCGACAGAGACTATTATTCGCAACTAAACATGTATTAAGTAGACGTGAGAACTCATCACGGAATCTGTGATGCTCAAAAACATCTACTTCACACACATATAAAACTGAACGAAAAGGTTATTGACAACTATTTGATACATGTGACAATTCAACAGAATGTTAAGAATGTTTCAAAAAACTAATCCTTCCAAGTGCGCCTTCAACAGAGACTATTAGTCGCAACTAAACATGTATTAAGTAGATGTGAGAATTCATCACAGAATCTGTGATGTTCAAAAACATCTACTTCACACACATATAAAACTGAACGAAAAGGGTATCGACAACTATTTGATATATGTGACAATTCAACAGAATGTTAAGAATGTTTCAAAAAACTAATCCATCCAAGTGCGCCTTCAACAGAGACTATTATTCGCAACTAAACATGTATTAAGTAGATGTGAGAATTCATCACAGAATCTGTGATGTACAAAAACATCTACTTCACACACATGTAAAACTGAAGGATAAGGTTATTAACAACTATTTGAAACATATGACAATTCACAAAAATATTAAGAATATTTAAAACAACTAATCCATCCAAGTGCGCCTTCAACAGAGACTATTATTCGGAACAAAACTTGTATTAAGTAGATGTGAGAATTCATCACAGAATCTGTGATGTTCAAAAACATCTACTTTACACACAATATAAAACTGAACGAAAAGGTTATTGACAACTATTTGATACATGTGACAATTCAAGAGAATATTAAGAATGTTTTAAAAAATAATCCATCCAAATGCGCCTTCAACACAGTGCCTATTTTAAGCCGAATTCACAAGACCACAATCTGAAGAAACTGAAAGAAGCCAAGATTTCTTCCAGGAAGAACTGTTGAGAACAAGCTCTTCTAAGCTGGGTTCTCTCTGAGCATTTCAGTGCGTTTCAGTGCAAAAACGTTGAAAATATCATATAAAACCTAAGATGATACTCACTGGCCAGGCCCGTTTGAATGAAATTCATGTTGGGGAGCAAAAACCTTATGCGAGTGCAGCGAGCAAAAATTTGGGGTTCGGGGGCTTGCCCCTAGGATGTTTGAAATGACCGCATCGTTTAAATCACTAGCCTGCGTGCAGACTTTACTATTGTTGAGGAATTTAAGGGCGAAAGGTAAAGTCTGCGCATTCACTCCAACTTTTCTGTTCCAGAGATAAATTATATCCCCCGTCTTCATTGTATAAGGACCAATCACGTTCGATCTTTGATTTCTAAAAAGTATTGTTCTCACTAACCTTGCATCTGATTGGTTAGAACTATGACGATAGTACGCAAATCCAAATAGTCTATTGTCCTAGTTCTAACCAATCAGATGCAAGGTTAGCGAGAACAATACTTTTGCGAAATCAAAGACCGAACGTGATTGGTTCTTATACAATAAGGACGGGGGATAGGATTTATCTCTGGAACGGAAAAGTTGGAGTGAATGCGCAGACTTTACCTTTTCCTTTTCGCCCTCAAACTCCTCCACCATAGGAAAGTCTGCACGCAGGCTATTAAATCACTGGACTTTTGGAGAATCTGCCGTTTAATCAAGCAACAAATCCTAACTGATGGGGGTCTTTCCAGGAAAAATGTTCAAAAATTATAAATAGGACTTCAATTTTATGAGGATATAAAATATTTTAGAAGTGCATCATATCATACTAAACGTAATGTCTAGCTTGATAAAGTTTGATAACTTTTCGAATATAGGTAAGTTTAACTTTGATTCTTCACTTCCACGATCTTGGCTTTCCGGGTGGCTTTCACAGCCTTTTCACTTACAAAAGTGAACAAACTTCAGCAAGTTGTTGAGGAGCTGAAGCCCCCTGGTTCTCCCGCTTCCCGACGGGCCAGCTGCCAAAAGATAATCAACACCATAAATGCTAAGACGTGGCTGTAAGGGCAACGGGCAGAGAACAGTTGAGGAAATGGTTAATATTACCTCCAGATGCTTTCTTAGATATGCTTTGAGAAGCCATGTCAAAGCTGCTATATGAACTATTAGGGATTTCTTCGTTTTGATCTAATTTCGATTCTGTAGATCATTCGAAACATCCTTTCCACACCATTTGTACATTCTTCAATTGTTCAAAATGTAATTCCAACGACCTTGTTCAGAAATTGTTTCCTTAATTTTCAAAAGTTTTTGCATTGGTTCAATGTCCGTCGAATGTCTATGTACGCTTTACCAACAGAAATACATTGGATTGCTGAAAATGGGACATGGAAAGTTTTAGAGATATCAAGACCACACATTCAAAATTTCAAGACCACAGTTCCGATTTTCAAGACCACAAAGTGTGGACAAGACCACACTAAAATAGGCACTGCTTCAACATAGACTATTATTCGCAACTAAACATATATTAAGTAGATGTGAGAATTCATCACAGAATCTGTGATGTTCAAAAACATCTACTTCACACACATATAAAACTGAACGAAAAGGTTAATAACAACTATTTGATACATGTGACAATTCAAGAGAATATTAAGAATGTTTAAGGGAACTAATCCATGCAAGTGCGCCTTCAACAGAGACTATCATTCGCAACAAAACATGTATTAAGTAGATGTGAGAATTCATCACAGAATCTGTGTTGTTCAAAAACATCTACTTCACACTCATGTAAAACTGAAGGATAAGGTTATTAACAACTACTTGAAACATATGACAATTCAACAGAATATTAAGAATATTTAAAACAACTAATCCATCCAAGTGCGCCTTCAACAGAGACTATTATTCGCAACAAAACATGTATTAAGTAGATATGAGAATTCATCACAGAATCTGTGATGTTCAAAAACATGTACTTCACACACATGTAAAACTGAACGAAAAGGTTATAGACAACTATTTGATACATGTGACAATTCAACAGAATATTAAGAATGTTTCAAAAAACTAATTCATCCAAGTGCGCCTTCAACAGAGACTATTATTCGCAACTAAACATGTATTAAGTAGTTGTGAGAAATCATCACAGAATCTGTGATGTTCAAAAAACATCTACTTCACACGCATATAAAACTGAACGAAAAGGTTATTGACAACTATTTTATACATGTGACAATTCAACAGAATATTAAGAATGTTTCAAAAAACTAATCCAACCAAGTGCGCCTTCAACAGAGACTATTATTCGCAACTAAACATGTATTAAGTAGATCTGAGAATTCATCACGGAATCTGTGATGTTCAAAAACATCTACTTCACACGCATATAAAATTGAACGAAAAGGTTATTGACAACTATTTGATACATGTGACAATTCAAGAGAATATTAAGAATGTTTCAAAAAACTAATCCAACCAAGTGCGCCTTCAACAGAGACTATTATTCGCAACTAAACATGTATTAAGTAGCTGTGAAAAATCATCACGGAATCTGTGATGCTCAAAAACATCTACTTCGCACGCATATAAAACTGAACGATAAGGTTATTAACAACTATTTTATACATGTGACAATTCAACAGAATATTAAGAATGTTTCAAAAAACTAATCCAACAAAGTGCGCCCTCAACAGAGACTATTATTCGCAACTAAACATGTATTAAGTAGATGTGAGAATTCATCACAGTTTCTGTGATGCTCAAAAACATCTACTTCACACGCATATAAAATTGAACGAAAAGGTTATTGACAACTATTTGATACATGTGACAATTCAAGAGAATATTAAGAATGTTTCAAAAAACTAATCCAACCAAGTGCGCCTTCAACAGAGACTATTATTCGCAACTAAACATGTATTAAGTAGCTGTGAGAAATCATCACGGAATCTGTGATGCTCAAAAACATCTACTTCGCACGCATATAAAACTGAACGATAAGGTTATTAACAACTATTTTATACATGTGACAATTCAACAGAATATTAAGAATGTTTCAAAAAACTAATCCAACAAAGTGCGCCCTCAACAGAGACTATTATTCGCAACTAAACATGTATTAAGTAGATGTGAGAATTCATCACAGTTTCTGTGATGCTCAAAAACATCTACTTCACACACATGTAAAATTGAAGGATAAGGTTATTAACAACTATTTGAAACATATGACAATTCAAAAGAATATTAAGAATGCTTAAAACAACTAATCCATCCAAGTGCGCATTCAACAGAGACTATTATTCGCAACAAAACATGTATTAAGTAGATGTGACAATTCATCACAGAATCTGTGATGTTCAAAAACATCTACTTCACACACATGTAAAGCTGAAGCAAAAGGTTATTAACAACTAATTCATACATGTGACAATTCAACAGAATATTAACAATGTTTCAAAAAACTAATCCATCCAAGTGCGCCTTCAATAGAGACTATTATTTGCAACTAAACATGTATTAAGTAGATGTGAGAATTCATCACAGAATCTGTGATGTTCAAAAACATCTACTTCACACACATATAAAACTGAACGAAAAGGTTATTAACAACTAATTCATACATGTGACAATTCAAAAGAATATTAAGAATGTTTCAAAAAACTAATCCATCCAAGTGCGCCTTCAATAGAGACTATCATTCGCAAAAAAACATGTATTAAGTAGATGTGAGAATTCATCACAGAATCTGTGATGTTCAAAAACATCTACTTCACAGACATATAAAACTGAACGAAAAGGTTATTGACAACTATTTGATACATGTGACAATTCAAGAGAATATTAAGAATGTTTTAAAAAATATTCCATCCAAATGCGCCTTCAACAGGGACTATTATTCGCAACTAAACATGTATTAAGTAGATGTGAGAATTCATCACAGAATCTGTGATGTTCAAAAACATCTACTTCACAGACATATAAAACTGAACGAAAAGGTTATTGACAACTATTTGATACATGTAACAATTCAACAGAATATTAAGAATGTTTCAAAAAAACTAATCCATCCAAGTGCGCCTTCAACAGAGACTATTATTCGCAACAAAACATGTATTAAGTAGATGTGAGAATTCATCACAGAATCTGTGATGTTCAAAAACATCTACTTCACACACATATAAAACTGAACGAAAAGGTTATTAACAACTAATTCATACATGTGACAATTCAACAGAATATTAAGAATGTTTCAAAAAACTAATCCATCCAAGTGCGCCTTCAATAGAGACTATCATTCGCAAAAAAACATGTATTAAGTAGATGTGAGAAATCATCACAGAATCTGTGATGTTCAAAAACATCTACTTCACACACATATAAAACTGAACGAAAAGGTTATTGACAACTATTTGATACATGTGACAATTTGATACAATGTGATAGGGTCAGGTCATATGTTGGAGGGTCAGGCCATATTTTGGGGGGTCAGGTCATTTGTTTGGGGGTCAGGTCATACGTTGGGGGGTCAGGTCATATGTTGGGGGGTCAGGTCAGATGTTGGGGTGTCAGGTCATATGTTGGGGGGTCAGGTCATATGTTGGGGGATCAGGTCATATGTTGGGGGGGTCAGGTCATATGTTGGGAGGTCAGGTCATTTGTTGGGGGGTCAGGTCATATGTTGGGGGGTCAGGTCATATGTTTGTGGGTCAGGTCATATGTTGGAGGGTCAGGTCATATGTTTGGGGGTCAGGTCATACGTTGGAGGGTCAGGCCATATGTTGGGGGGTCAGGTCATATGTTTGGGGGTCAGGTCATACATTGGGGGTTAGGTCATACGTTTGGGGGTCGGGTCATATGTTGAGGGTTCAGGTCATATGTTGGTAGGTCAGGTCATATGTTGGGGGGTCAGATCATGTGTTGGGGGGTCAGGTAATATGTTGGGGGGTCAGGTTATATGTTGGGGGGTCAAGTCATATGTTGGGGGGTCAGGTCATATGTTGGGGGGTCAGGTCATATGTTGAGGGGTCAGGTTATATGTTGGGGGGTCAAGTCATATGTTGGGGGGTCAGGTCATATGTTGGGGGGTCAGGTCATATGTTGGGGGGTCAGGTCATATGTTGGTGGGTCAGGTAATATGTTGGGGGGTCAGGTCATATGTTGGAGGGTCAGGTCATATGTTGGGGGGTCAGGTCATATGTTGGTGGGTCAGGTCTTATGTTGGGAGGTCAGGTCATATGTTGGGGGGTCAGGTCATATGTTGGGGGGTCAGGTCTTATGTTGGGGGTCAGGTCATATGTTGGGGGGTCAGGTCATACGTTGGGGGGTCAGGTCATACGTTGGGGGGTCAGGTCATACGTTGAGGGTTCAGGTCATATGTTGGGGGGTCAGGTCATATGTTTTGGGGTCAGGTCATATGTTTGGGGTCAAGTCATATTTTGGGGGTCAGGTCATATTTTTGGGGGTCAGATCATATGTTGGGGGGTCAGGTCATATGTTGGGGTGTCAGGTCATATGTTGGTGGGTCAGGTCATATGTTGGGGGGTCAGGTCATATGTTGGGGGGTCAGGTAATATGTTGGGGGGTCAGGTCATATGTTGGGGGCTCAGGTCATATGTTGGGGGTCAGGTCATATGTTGGGGGGTCAGGTCATATGTTGGGGGGTCAGGTCATATGTTTGGGGGTCAGGTCATATGTTGGGGGGTCAGGTCATATGTTGGGGGGTCAGGTCATATGTTGGGGGGTCAGATCATATGTTGGGGGATCAGGTCATATGTTGGGGGGTCACGTCATATGTTTTGGGGGTCACGTCATATGTTGGGGGGTCAGGTCATACGTTGGGGGGTCAGGTCATACGTTGGGGGTTCAGGTCATACGTTGAGGGTTCAGGTCATATGTTGGGGGGTCAGGTCATATGTTTTGGGGTCAGGTCATATGTTGGGGGGTCAGGTCATATGTTGGGGGGTCAGGTCATGTGTTGGGGGGTCAGGTCTTATGTTGGGGGGTCAGGTCATCTTCCAACCGATACCTATTCCCTTTTGACTCCAGTTTTCTATCCTCTCACCACCCACCCTATCACCTTTTCATGTTATATGGTCTTACTTTTAGTTTCATGCTGTCATTATAGGTATTTGAAGGTAATCCATTGTCTTTTACCTTCTTTGTCCTAACATTAAACGACGAGATCTTCTTGCTGCCATTTCAGTAGTATTGCAACCCTTTTTAAAATCAATACCCTCTGGAACGACGTTTTTGGACAACTTTTACCATATGGCGATAAAGACCTTTCAAGTGATGTTAATAAGCTTGTTTTTGAACTGACATTAAATTTCATTTAACAAATTGGTTAGTTTGACTTTTGATCCTAGACATTTATTTTGCATTTCATGCTCACAAAGTCCTCTAAACACTATTTATTTTTTTTAAAACTTTGTTTCGCTTTGGACGTAAGGCTCATTGGGCACACAAATTCATTCAAAGCCGTGATCAAATCTCCAGCTTAGTTATTTTCTGGAGGATCTTCTTGCCCAACGTTAGCACGGCATGCAAAGCGAAATGAACCTTTGCAATCATTAGTATTGTTTACATCTATTTTTGGTAGCTGTATATTTAATTTTATTTTAGTTAAGTGTTCTCTGTGGTTACCATATAGTGGTTGGGCTATTTGACAATCCCTTTTTTTACTTTGACCAGGTACTGAAAAAGTCAGTAGGTACCGAAAAAGTCAGTAGGTACTGAAAAAGTCAGTAGGTACTGAAAAAGTCAGTAGGTACTGAAAAAGTCAGTAGGTACTGAAAAAGTCAGTAGGTACTGAAAAAGTCAGAAGGTACTGAAAAAGTCAGTAGGTACTGAAAAAGTCAGTAGGTACTGAAAAAGTCAGTGGGTACTGAAAAAGTCAGTAGGTACTTAAAAAGTCAGTAGGTACTGAAAAAGTCAGTAGGTACTGAAAAAGTCAGTAGGTACTGAAAAAGTCAGTAGGTACTGAAAAAGTCAGTAGGTACTGAAAAAGTCAGTAGGTACTGAAAAAAGTCAGTAGGTACTGAAAAAGTCAGTAGGTACTGAAAAAGTCAGTAGGTACTGAAAAAGTCAGTAGGTACTGAAAAAGTCAGTAGGTACTGAAAAAGTCAGTAGGTACTGAAAAAGTCAGTAGGTACTGAAAAAGTCAGTAGGTACTGAAAAATTCAGTAGGTACTGAAAAAAGTCAGTAGGTACTTAAAAAGTCAGTAGGTACTGAAAACGTCAGTAGGTACTGAAAAAGTCAGTAGGCACTGCAAAGGT
The DNA here is from genome assembly GCA_964020215.1 of Aurelia sp. 3 sensu Dawson et al. (2005). Taxonomy (NCBI): domain Eukaryota; kingdom Metazoa; phylum Cnidaria; class Scyphozoa; order Semaeostomeae; family Ulmaridae; genus Aurelia; species Aurelia sp. 3 sensu Dawson et al. (2005). The sequence goes on from OZ026593.1 coordinate 13,873, forward strand.
CAGTAGGTACTGAAAAAGTCAGTAGGTACTGAAAAAGTCAGTAGGTACTGAAAAAGTCAGTAGGTACTGAAAAAGTCAGTAGGTACTGAAAAAGTCAGTAGGTACTGAAAAAGTCAGTAGGTACTGAAAAAGTCAGTAGGTACTGAAAAAGTCAGTAGGTACTGAAAAAGTCAGTAGGTACTGAAAACGTCAGTAGGTACTGAAAAAGTCAGTAGGTACTGAAAAAGTCAGTAGGTACTGAAAAAGTCAGTAGGTACTGAAAAAGTCAGTAGGTACTGAAAAAAAGTCAGTAGGTACTGAAAAAGTCAGTAGGTACTGAAAAAGTCAGTAGGTACTGAAAAAGTCAGTAGGTACTGAAAAAGTCAGTAGGTACTGAAAAAAAGTCAGTAGGTACTGAAAAAGTCAGTAGGTACTGAAAAAGTCAGTAGGTACTGAAAAAGTCAGTAGGTACTGAAAAAGTCAGTAGGTACTGAAAAAGTCAGTAGGTACTGAAAAAGTCGGTAGGTACTGAAAAAGTCAGTAGGTACTGAAAAAGTCAGTAGGTACTGAAAAAGTCAGTAGGTACTGAAAAAGTCAGTAGGTACTGAAAAAGTCAGTAGGTACTGAAAAAGTCAGTAGGTACTGAAAAAGTCAGTAGGTACTGAAAAAGTCAGTAGGTACTGAAAACGTCAGTAGGTACTGAAAAAGTCAGTAGGTACTGAAAAAGTCAGTAGGTACTGAAAAAGTCAGTAGGTACTGAAAAAGTCACTAGGTACTGAAAACGTCAGTAGGTACTGAAAAAGTCAGTAGGTACTGAAAAAGTCAGTAGGTACTGAAAAAGTCAGTAGGTACTGAAAAAGTCAGTAGGTACTGAAAAAGTCAGTAGGTACTGAAAAAGTCAGTAGGTACTGAAAAAGTCAGTAGGTACTGAAAAAAGTCAGTAGGTACTTAAAAAGTCAGTAGGTACTGAAAAAGTCAGTAGGTACTGAAAAAGTCAGTAGGCACAGCAAAGGTCAGTAGGTACTGAAAAAGTCAGTAGGTACTGAAAAAGTCAGTAGGTACTGAAAAAGTCAGTAGGTACTGAAAAAGTCAGTAGGTACTGAAAAAGTCAGTAGGTACTGAAAAAGTCAGTAGGTACTGAAAAATTCACTAGGTACTGAAAAAGTCAGTAGGTACTGAAAAAGTCAGTAGGTACTGAAAAAGTCAGTAGGTACTGAAAAAGTCAGTAGGTACTGAAAAAGTCAGTAGGTACTGAAAAAGTCAGTAGGTACTGAAAAAGTCAGTAGGTACTGAAAAAGTCAGTAGGTACGGAAAAAGTCAGTAGGTACTGAAAAAGTCAGTAGGTACTGAAAAAGTCAGTAGGTACTGAAAAAGTCAGTAGGTACTGAAAAAGTCAGTAGGTACTTAAAAAGTCAGTAGGTACTGAAAACGTCAGTAGGTACTGAAAAAGTCAGTAGGCACTGCAAAGGTCAGTAGGTACTGAAAAAGTCAGTAGGTACTGAAAAAGTCAGTAGGTACTGAAAAAGTCAGTAGGTACTGAAAAAGTCAGTAGGTACTGAAAAAGTCAGTAGGTACTGAAAAAGTCAGTAGGTACTGAAAAAGTCAGTAGGTACTGAAAAAGTCAGTAAGTACTGAAAAAGTCAGTAGGTACTGAAAAAGTCAGTAGGTACTGAAAAAGTCAGAAGGTACTGAAAAAGTCAGTAGGTACTGAAAAAGTCAGTAGGTACTGAAAAAGTCAGTAGGTACTGAAAAAGTCAGTAGGTACTGAAAAAGTCAGTAGGTACTGAAAAAGTCAGTAGGTACTGAAAAAGTCAGTAGGTACTGAAAAAGTCAGTAAGTACTGAAAAAGTCAGTAGGTACTGAAAAAGTCAGTAGGTACTGAAAAAAAGTCAGTAGGTACTTAAAAAGTCAGTAGGTACTGAAAAAGTCAGTAGGTACTGAAAAAGTCAGTAGGTACTGAAAAAGTCAGTAGGTACTGAAAAAGTCAGTAGGTACTGAAAAAGTCAGTAGGTACTGAAAAAGTCGGTAGGTACTGAAAAAGTCAGTAGGTACTGAAAAAGTCAGTAGGTACTGAAAAAGTCAGTAGGTACTGAAAAAGTCAGTAGGTACTGAAAAAGTCAGTAGGTACTGAAAAAGTCAGTAGGTACTGAAAAAGTCAGTAGGTACTGAAAAAGTCAGTAGGTACTGAAAAAGTCAGTAGGTACTGAAAAAGTCAGTAGGTACTGAAAAATTCACTAGGTACTGAAAAAGTCAGTAGGTACTGAAAAAGTCAGTAGGTACTGAAAAAGTCAGTAGGTACTGAAAAAGTCAGTAGGTACTGAAAAAGTCAGTAGGTACTGAAAAAGTCAGTAGGTACTGAAAAAGTCAGTAGGTACTGAAAAAGTCAGTAGGTACTGAAAAAGTCAGTAGGTACTGAAAAAAAGTCAGTAGGTACTTAAAAAGTCAGTAGGTACTGAAAAAGTCAGTAGGTACTGAAAAAGTCAGTAGGTACTGAAAAAGTCAGTAGGTACTGAAAAAGTCAGTAGGTACGGAAAAAGTCAGTAGGTACTGAAAAAGTCAGTAGGTACTGAAAAAGTCAGTAGGTACTGAAAAAAAGTCAGTAGGTACTGAAAAAGTCAGTGGGTACTGAAAAAGTCAGTAGGTACTTAAAAAGTCAGTAGGTACTGAAAAAGTCAGTAGGTACTGAAAAATTCAGTAAGTACTGAAAAAGTCAGTAGGTACTGAAAAAGTCAGTAGGTACTGAAAAAGTCAGAAGGTACTGAAAAAGTCAGTAGGTACTGAAAAAGTCAGTAGGTACTGAAAAAGTCAGTAGGTACTGAAAAAGTCAGTAGGTACTGAAAAAGTCAGTAGGTACTGAAAAAGTCAGTAGGTATTGAAAAAGTCAGTAGGTACTGAAAAAGTCAGTAGGTACTGAAAAAGTCAGTAGGTACTTAAAAAGTCAGTAGGTACTGAAAAAAAGTCAGTAGGTACTGAAAAAGTCAGTAGGTACTGAAAAAGTCAGTAGGTACTGAAAAAGTCAGTAGGTACTTAAAAAGTCAGTAGGTACTGAAAACGTCAGTAGGTACTGAAAAAGTCAGTAGGCACTGCAAAGGTCAGTAGGTACTGAAAAAGTCAGTAGGTACTGAAAAAGTCAGTAGGTACTGAAAAAGTCAGTAGGTACTGAAAAAGTCAGTAGGTACTGAAAAAGTCAGTAGGTACTGAAAAAGTCAGTAGGTACTGAAAAAGTCAGTAGGTACTGAAAAAGTCAGTAAGTACTGAAAAAGTCAGTAGGTACTGAAAAAGTCAGTAGGTATTGAAAAAGTCAGTAGGTACTGAAAAAGTCAGTAGGTACTGAAAAAGTCAGTAGGTACTTAAAAAGTCAGTAGGTACTGAAAAAAAGTCAGTAGGTACTGAAAAAGTCAGTAGGTACTGAAAAAGTCAGTAGGTACTGAAAAAGTCAGTAGGTACTGAAAAAGTCGGTAGGTACTGAAAAAGTCAGTAGGTACTGAAAAAGTCAGTAGGTACTGAAAAAGTCAGTAGGTACTGAAAAAGTCAGTAGGTACTGAAAAAGTCAGTAGGTACTGAAAAAGTCAGTAGGTACTGAAAAAGTCAGTAGGTACTGAAAAAGTCAGTAGGTACTGAAAAAGTCGGTAGGTACTGAAAAAGTCAGTAGGTACTGAAAAAGTCAGTAGGTACTGAAAAAGTCAGTAGGTACTGAAAAAGTCAGTAGGTACTGAAAAAGTCAGTAGGTACTGAAAAAGTCAGTAGGTACTGAAAAAGTCAGTAGGTACTGAAAAAGTCAGTAGGTACTGAAAAAGTCAGTAGGTACTGAAAAAGTCAGTAGGTACTGAAAAAGTCAGTAGGTACTAAAAAAGTCAGTAGGTACTGAAAAAAGTCAGTAGGTACTTAAAAAGTCAGTAGGTACTGAAAAAGTCAGTAGGTACTGAAAAAGTCAGTAGGTACTGAAAAAGTCAGTAGGTACTGAAAAAGTCAGTAGGTACTGAAAAAGTCAGTAGGTACTGAAAAAGTCAGTAGGTACTGAAAAAGTCAGTAGGTACTGAAAAAGTCAGTAGGTACTGAAAAAGTCAGTAGGTACTGAAAAAGTCGGTAGGTACTGAAAAAGTCAGTAGGTACTGAAAAAGTCAGTAGGTACTGAAAAAGTCAGTAGGTACTGAAAAAGTCAGTAGGTACTGAAAAAGTCAGTAGGTACTGAAAAAGTCAGTAGGTACTGAAAAAGTCAGTAGGTACTGAAAAAGTCAGTAGGTACTGAAAAAGTCAGTAAGTACTGAAAAAGTCAGTAGGTACTGAAAAAGTCAGTAGGTACTGAAAAAGTCAGAAGGTACTGAAAAAGTCAGTAGGTACTGAAAAAGTCAGTAGGTACTGAAAAAGTCAGTAGGTACTGAAAAAGTCAGTAGGTACTGAGAAAGTCAGTAGGTACTGAAAAAGTCAGTAGGTACTGAAAAAGTCAGTAGGTACTGAAAAAGTCAGTAGGTACTGAAAAAGTCAGTAGGTACTGGGAAAGTCAGTAGGTACTGAAAAAGTCAGTAGGTACTGAAAAAGTCAGTAGGTACTGAAAAAGTCAGTAGGTACTGAAAAAGTCAGTAGGTACTGAAAAAGTCAGTAGGTACTGAAAAAGTCAGTAAGTACTGAAAAAGTCAGTAGGTACTGAAAAAGTCAGTAGGTACTGAAAAAGTCAGACGGTACTGAAAAAGTCAGTAGGTACTGAAAAAGTCAGTAGGTACTGAAAAAGTCAGTAGGTACTGAAAAAGTCAGTAGGTACTGAAAAAGTCAGTAGGTACTGAAAAAGTCAGTTGGTACTGAAAAAGTCAGTAGGTACTGAAAAAGTCAGTAGGTACTGAAAAAGTCAGTAGGTACTGAAAATCCAGTAGGTACTGAAAAAGTCAGTAGGTACTGAAAAAGTCAGTAGGTACTGAAAAAGTCAGAAGGTACTGAAAAAGTCAGTAGGTACTGAAAAAGTCAGTAGGTACTGAAAAAGTCAGTAGGTACTGAAAAAGTCAGTAGGTACTGGGAAAGTCAGTAGGTACTGAAAAAGTCAGTAGGTACTGAAAAAGTCAGTAGGTACTGAAAAAGTCAGTAGGTACTGAAAAAGTCAGTAGGTACTGAAAAAGTCAGTAGGTACTGAAAAAGTCAGTAGGTACTGAAAAAGTCAGTAGGTACTGAAAAAGTCAGTAGGTACTGAAAAAGTCAGTAGGTACTGAAAAAGTCAGTAGGTACTGAAAAAGTCAGTAGGTACTGAAAAAGTCAGTAGGTACTGAAAAGGTCAGTAGGTACTGAAAAAGTCAGTAGGTACTGAAAAAGTCAGTAGGTACTGAAAAAGTCAGTAGGTACTGAAAAAGTCAGTAGGTACTGAAAAAGTCAGTAGGTACTGAAAAAAGTCAGTAGGTACTTAAATAGTCAGTAGGTACTGAAAAAGTCAGTAGGTACTGGGGAAGTCAGTAGGTACTGAAAAAGTCAGTAGGTACTGAAAAAGTCAGTAGGTACTGAAAAAGTCAGTAGGTACTGAGAAAGTCAGTAGGTACTGAAAAAGTCAGTAGGTACTGAAAAAGTCAGTAGGTACTGAAAAAGTCAGTAGGTACTGAAAAAGTCAGTAGGTACTGAAAAAGTCAGTAGGTACTGAAAATCCAGTAGGTACTGAAAAAGTCAGTAGGTACTGAAAAAGTCAGTAGGTACTGAAAAAGTCAGAAGGTACTGAAAAAGTCAGTAGGTACTGAAAAAGTCAGTAGGTACTGAAGAAGTCAGTAGGTACTGAAAAAGTCAGTAGGTACTGGGAAAGTCAGTAGGTACTGAAAAAGTCAGTAGGTACTGAAAAAGTCAGTAGGTACTGAAAAAGTCAGTAGGTACTGAAAAAGTCAGTAGGTACTGAAAAAGTCAGTAGGTACTGAAAAAGTCAGTAGGTACTGAAAAAGTCAGTAGGTACTGAAAAAGTCAGTAGGTACTGAAAAAGTCAGTAGGTACTGAAAAAGTCAGTAGGTACTGAAAAAGTCAGTAGGTACTGAAAAAGTCAGTAGGTACTGAAAAAGTCAGTAGGTACTGAAAAAGTCAGTAGGTACTGAAAAAGTCAGTAGGTACTGAAAAAGTCAGTAGGTACTGAAAAAGTCAGTAGGTACTGAAAAAGTCAGTAGGTACTGAAAAAGTCAGTAGGTACTGAAAAAGTCAGTAGGTACTGAAAAAGTCAGTAGGTACTGAAAAAGTCAGTAGGTACTGAAAAAGTCAGTAGGTACTGAAAAAGTCAGTAGGTACTGAAAAAGTCAGTAGGTACTGAAAAAGTCAGTAGGTACTGAAAAAGTCAGTAGGTACTGAAAAAGTCAGTAGGTACTGAAAAAAGTCAGTAGGTACTGAAAAAGTCAGTAGGTACTGAAAAAGTCAGTAGGCACTGCAAAGGTCAGTAGGTACTGAAAAAGTCAGTAGGTACTGAAAAAGTCAGTAGGTACTGAAAAAGTCAGTAGGTACTGAAAAAGTCAGTAGGTACTGAAAAAGTCAGTAGGTACTGAAAAAGTCAGTAGGTACTGAAAAAGTCAGTAGGTACTGAAAAAGTCAGTAGGTACTGAAAAAGTCAGTAAGTACTGAAAAAGTCAGTAGGTACTGAAAAAGTCAGTAGGTACTGAAAAAGTCAGACGGTACTGAAAAAGTCAGTAGGTACTGAAAAAGTCAGTAGGTACTGAAAAAGTCAGTAGGTACTGAAAAAGTCAGTAGGTACTGAAAAAGTCAGTAGGTACTGAAAAAGTCAGTAGGTACTGAAAAAGTCAGTAGGTACTGAAAAAGTCAGTAGGTACTGAAAAAGTCAGTAGGTACTGAAAAAGTCAGTAGGCACTGCAAAGGTCAGTAGGTACTGAAAAAGTCAGTAGGTACTGAAAAAGTCAGTAGGTACTGAAAAAGTCAGTAGGTACTAAAAAAGTCAGTAGGTACTGAAAAAGTCAGTAGGTACTGAAAAAGTCAGTAGGTACTGAAAAAGTCAGTAGGTACTGAAATAAGTCAGTAGGTACTGAAAAAGTCAGTAGGTACTGAAAAAGTCAGTAGGTACTGAAAAAGTCAGTAGGTACTGAAAAAGTCAGTAGGTAATGAAAAAGTCAGTAGGTACTGAAAAAGTCAGAAGATACTGAAAAAGTCAGTAGGTACTGAAAAAGTCAGTAGGTACTGAAAAAGTCAGTAGGTACTGAAAAAGTCAGTAGGTACTGAGAAAGTCAGTAGGTACTGAAAAAGTCAGTAGGTACCGAAAAAGTCAGTAGGTACTGAAAAAGTCAGTAGGTACTGAAAAAGTCAGTTGGTACTGAAAAAGTCAGTAGGTACTGAAAAAGTCAGTAGGTACTGAAAAAGTCAGTAGGTACTGAAAAAGTCAGTAGGTACTGAAAAAGTCAGTAGGTACTGAAAAAGTCAGTAGGTACTGAAAAAGTCAGTTGGTACTGAAAAAGTCAGTAGGTACTGAAAAAGTCAGTAGGTACTGAAAAAGTCAGTAGGTACTGAAAAAGTCAGTAGGTACTGAAAAAGTCAGTAGGTACTGAAAAAGTCAGTAGGTACTGAAAAAGTCAGAAGGTACTGAAAAAGTCAGTAGGTACTGAAAAAGTCAGTAGGTACTGAAAAAGTCAGTAGGTACTGAAAAAGTCAGTAGGTACTGAAAAAGTCAGTAGGTACTGAAAAAGTCAGTAGGTACTGAAAAAGTCAGTAGGTACTGAAAAAGTCAGTAGGTACTGAAAAAGTCAGTAGGTACTGAAAAAGTCAGTAGGTACTGAAAAAGTCAGTAGGTACTGAAAAAGTCAGTAGGTACTGAAAAAGTCAGTAGGTACTGAAAAAGTCAGTAGGTACTGAAAAAGTCAGTAGGTACTGAAAAAGTCAGTAGGTACTGAAAAAGTCAGTAGGTACTGAAAAAGTCAGTAGGTACTGAAAAAGTCAGTAGGTACTGGGAAAGTCAGTAGGTACTGAAAAAGTCAGTAGGTACTGAAAAAGTCAGTAGGTACTGAAAAAGTCAGTAGGTACTGAAAAAGTCAGTAGGTACTGAAAAAGTCAGTAGGTACTGAAAAAGTCAGTAGGTACTGAAAAAGTCAGTAAGTACTGAAAAAGTCAGTAGGTACTGAAAAAGTCAGTAGGTACTGAAAAAGTCAGACGGTACTGAAAAAGTCAGTAGGTACTGAAAAAGTCAGTAGGTACTGAAAAAGTCAGTAGGTACTGAAAAAGTCAGTAGGTACTGAAAAAGTCAGTAGGTACTGAAAAAGTCAGTAGGTACTGAAAAAGTCAGTAGGTACTGAAAAAGTCAGTAGGTACTGAAAAAGTCAGTAGGTACTGAAAAAGTCAGTAGGCACTGCAAAGGTCAGTAGGTACTGAAAAAGTCAGTAGGTACTGAAAAAGTCAGTAGGTACTGAAAAAGTCAGTAGGTACTGAAAAAGTCAGTAGGTACTGAAAAAGTCAGTAGGTACTGAAAAAGTCAGTAGGTACTGAAAAAGTCAGTAGGTACTGAAAAAAGTCAGTAGGTACTTAAAAAGTCAGTAGGTACTGAAAAAGTCAGTAGGTACTGAAAAAGTCAGTAGGCACTGCAAAGGTCAGTAGGTACTGAAAAAGTCAGTAGGTACTGAAAAAGTCAGTAGGTACTGAAAAAGTCAGTAGGTACTGAAAAAGTCAGTAGGTACTGAAAAAGTCAGTAGGTACTGAAAAAGTCAGTAGGTACTGAAAAAGTCAGTAGGTACTGAAAAAGTCAGTAAGTACTGAAAAAGTCAGTAGGTACTGAAAAAGTCAGTAGGTACTGAAAAAGTCAGAAGGTACTGAAAAAGTCAGTAGGTACTGAAAAAGTCAGTAGGTACTGAAAAAGTCAGTAGGTACTGAAAAAGTCAGTAGGTACTGAGAAAGTCAGTAGGTACTGAAAAAGTCAGTAGGTACCGAAAAAGTCAGTAGGTACTGAAAAAGTCAGTAGGTACTGAAAAAGTCAGTAGGTACTGAAAAATTCAGTAGGTACTGAAAAAGTCAGTAGGTACTGAAAAAGTCAGTAGGTACCGAAAAAGTCAGTAGGTACTGAAAAAGTCAGTAGGTACTGAAAAAGTCAGTAGGTACTGAGAAAGTCAGTAGGTACTGAAAAAGTCAGTAGGTACCGAAAAAGTCAGTAGGTACTGAAAAAGTCAGTAGGTACTGAAAAAGTCAGTAGGTACAGAAAAAGTCAGTTGGTACTGAAAAGGTCAGCAGGTACTGAAAAGGTCGGTAGGTACTGAAAAAGTCAGTAGGTACTGAAAAAGTCAGTAGGTACTGAAAAAGTCAGTAGGTACTGAAAAAGTCAGTAGGTACTGAAAAAGTCAGTAGGTACTGAAAAAGTCAGTAGGTACTGAAAAAGTCAGTAGGTACTGAAAAAGTCAGTAGGTACTGAAAAAGTTGGTAGGTACTGAAAAAGACAGTAGGTACTGAAAAAGTCAGTAGGTACTGAAAAAGTCAGTAGGTACTGAAAAAGTCAGTAGGTACTGAAAAAGTCAGTAGGTACTGAAAAAGTCAGTAGGTACTGAAAAAGTCAGTAGGTACTGAAAAAGTCAGTAGGTACTGAAAAAGTCAGTAGGTACTGAAAAAGTCAGTAGGTACTGAAAAAGTCAGTAGGTACTGAAAAAGTCAGTAGGTACTGAAAAAGTCAGTAGGTACTGAAGAAGTCGGTAGGTACTGAAAAAGTCAGTAGGTACTGAAAAAGTCAGTAGGTGCTGAAAAAGTAAGTAGGTACTGAAAAAGTCAGTAGGTACTGAAAAAGTCAGTAGGTACTGAAAAAGTCAGTAGGTACTGAAAAAGTCGTTAGGTACTGAAAAAGTCAGTAGTTACTGAAAAAGTCAGTAGGTACTGAAAAAGTCAGTAGGTACTGAAAAGGTCAGTAGGTACTGAAAAGGTCGGTAGGTACTGAAAAAGTCAGTAGGTACTGAAAAAGTCAGTAGGTACTGAAAAAGTCAGTAGGTACTGAAAAAGTCAGTAGGTACTGAAAAAGTCAGTAGGTACTGAAAAAGTCAGTAGGTACTGAAAAAGTCAGTAGGTACTGAAAATTCAGTAGGTACTGAAAAAGTCAGTAGGTACTGAAAAAGTCAGTAGGTACTGAAAAAGTCAGTAGGTACTGAAAAAGTCAGTAGGTACTGAAAAAGTCAGTAGGTACTGAAAAAGTCAGTAGGTACTGAAAAAGTCAGTAGGTACTAAAAAAGTCAGTAGGTACCGAAAAAGTCAGTAGGTACTGAAAAAGTCAGTAGGTACTGAAAAAGTCAGTAGGTACTGAAAAAGTCAGTAGGTACTGAAAAAGTCAGTAGGTACTGAAAAAGTCAGTAGGTACTGAAAAAGTCAGTAGGTACTGAGAAAGTCAGTAGGTACCGAAAAAGTCAGTAGGTACTGAAAAAGTCAGTAGGTACTGAAAAAGTCAGTAGGTACTGAAAAAGTCAGTAGGTACTGAAAAAGTCAGTAGGTACTGAAAAAGTCAGTAGGTACTGAAAAGGTCGGTAGGTACTGAAAAAGTCAGTAGGTACTGAAAAAGTCAGTAGGTACTGAAAAAGTCAGTAGGTACTGAAAAAGTCAGTAGGTACTGAAAAAGTCAGTAGGTACTGAAAAAGTCAGTAGGTACTGAAAAAGTCGTTAGGTACTGAAAAAGTCAGTAGTTACTGAAAAAGTCAGTAGGTACTGAAAAAGTCAGTAGGTACTGAAAAAGTCAGTAGGTACTGAAAAAGTCAGTAGGTACTGAAAAAGTCAGTAGGTACTGAAAAAGTCAGTAGGTACTGAAAAAGTCAGTAGGTACTGAAAAGGTCAGTAGGTACTGAAAAGGTCGGTAGGTACTGAAAAAGTCAGTAGGTACTGAAAAAGTCAGTAGGTACTGAAAAAGTCAGTAGGTACTGAAAAAGTCAGTAGGTACTGAAAAAGTCAGTAGGTACTGAAAAAGTCAGTAAGTACTGAAAAAGTCAGTAGGTACTGAAAAAGTCAGTAGGTACTGAAAAAGTCAGAAGGTACTGAAAAAGTCAGTAGGTACTGAAAAAGTCAGTAGGTACTGAAAAAGTCAGTAGGTACTGAAAAAGTCAGTAGGTACTGAAAAAAAGTCAGTAGGTACTGAAAAAGTCAGTAGGTACTGAAAAAGTCAGTAGGTACTGAAAAAGTCAGTAGGTACTGAAAAAGTCAGTAGGTACTGAAAAAGTCAGTAGGTACTGAAAAAGTCAGTAGGTACTGAAAAAGTCAGTAGGTACTGAGGATTGTCGGTAGGTACTGAAAAAGTCAGTAGGTACTGAAAAAGTCAGTAGGTACTGAAAAAGTCAGTAGGTACTGAAAAAGTCAGTAGGTACAGAAAAAGTCAGTTGGTACTGAAAAGGTCAGTAGGTACTGAAAAGGTCGGTAGGTACTGAAAAAGTCAGTAGGTACTGAAAAAGTCAGTAGGTACTGAAAAAGTCAGTAGGTACTGAAAAAGTCAGTAGGTACTGAAAAAGTCAGTAGGTACTGAAAAAGTCAGTAGGTACTGAAAAAGTCAGTAGGTACTGAAAAAGTCAGTAGGTACTGAAAAAAAGTCAGTAGGTACTGAAAAAGTCAGTAGGTACTGAAAAAGTCAGTAGGTACTGAAAAAGTCAGTAGGTACTGAAAAAGTCAGTAGGTACTGAAAAAGTCAGTAGGTACTGAAAAAGTCAGTAGGTACTGAAGAAGTCGGTAGGTACTGAAAAAGTCAGTAGGTACTGAAAAAGTCAGTAGGTGCTGAAAAAGTCAGTAGGTACTGAAAAAGTCAGTAGGTACTGAAAAAGTCAGTAGGTACTGAAAAAGTCGTTAGGTACTGAAAAAGTCAGTAGTTACTGAAAAAGTCAGTAGGTACTGAAAAAGTCAGTAGGTACTGAAAAGGTCAGTAGGTACTGAAAAGGTCGGTAGGTACTGAAAAAGTCAGTAGGTACTGAAAAAGTCAGTAGGTACTGAAAAAGTCAGTAGGTACTGAAAAAGTCAGTAGGTACTGAAAAAGTCAGTAGGTACTGAAAAAGTCAGTAGGTACTGAAAAAGTCAGTAGGTACTGAAAATTCAGTAGGTACTGAAAAAGTCAGTAGGTACTGAAAAAGTCAGTAGGTACTGAAAAAGTCAGTAGGTACTGAAAAAGTCAGTAGGTACTGAAAAAGTCAGTAGGTACTGAAAAAGTCAGTAGGTACTGAAAAAGTCAGTAGGTACTAAAAAAGTCAGTAGGTACTGAAAAAGTCAGTAGGTACTGAAAAAGTCAGTAGGTACTGAAAAAGTCAGTAGGTACTGAAAAAGTCAGTAGGTACTGAAAAAGTCAGTAGGTACTGAAAAAGTCAGTAGGTACTGAAAAAGTCAGTAGGTACTGAGAAAGTCAGTAGGTACCGAAAAAGTCAGTAGGTACTGAAAAAGTCAGTAGGTACTGAAAAAGTCAGTAGGTACTGAAAAAGTCAGTAGGTACTGAAAAAGTCAGTAGGTACTGAAAAAGTCAGTAGGTACTGAAAAGGTCGGTAGGTACTGAAAAAGTCAGTAGGTACTGAAAAAGTCAGTAGGTACTGAAAAAGTCAGTAGGTACTGAAAAAGTCAGTAGGTACTGAAAAAGTCAGTAGGTACTGAAAAAGTCAGTAGGTACTGAAAAAGTCGTTAGGTACTGAAAAAGTCAGTAGTTACTGAAAAAGTCAGTAGGTACTGAAAAAGTCAGTAGGTACTGAAAAAGTCAGTAGGTACTGAAAAAGTCAGTAGGTACTGAAAAAGTCAGTAGGTACTGAAAAATTCAGTAGGTACTGAAAAAGTCAGTAGGTACTGAAAAGGTCAGTAGGTACTGAAAAGGTCGGTAGGTACTGAAAAAGTCAGTAGGTACTGAAAAAGTCAGTAGGTACTGAAAAAGTCAGTAGGTACTGAAAAAGTCAGTAGGTACTGAAAAAGTCAGTAGGTACTGAAAAAGTCATATGTTTTGGGTCAGGTCATATGTTGGGGGTCAGGTCATATGTTTGGGGGTCAGGTCATATGTTGGGGGGTCATGTCATATATTGGGGGTCAGGTCATATGTTTGGGGTCAAGTCATATGTTGGGGGTCAGGTCATATGTTTGGGGTCAGGTCATATGTTGGGGGGTCAGGTCATATGTTGGGGGGTCAGGTCATATGTTTGGGGTCAAGTCATATGTTGGGGGTCAGGTCATATGTTTGGGGTCAGGTCATATGTTGGGGGGTCAGGTCATATGTTGGGGGGTCAGGTCATATGTTTGGGGGTCAGGTCATATGTTGGGGGTCAGGTCATATGTTGGGGGTCAGGTCATATGTTGGGGGGTCAGGTCATATGTTTAGGGGTCAGGTCATATGTTGGGGGGTCAGGTCATATGTTGGGGGGTCAGGTCATATGTTGGGGGGTCAGGTCATATGTTGGGGGGTCAGGTCATATGTTAGGGGGTCAGGTCATACGTTGGGGGGTCAGGTCATATGTTTGGGGGTCAGGTCATATGTTGGGGGGTCAGGTCATTTGTTGGGGGTCAGGTCATATGTTGGGAGGTCAGGTCATATGTTGGGGGGTCAGGTCATATGTTGGGGGGTCAGGTCATATGTTGGGAGGTCAGGTCATATGTTGGGGGGTCAGGTCATATGTTGGGGGGTCAGGTCATATGTTGGGGGGTCAGGTCATATGTTTAGGGGTCAGGTCATATGTTGGGGGGTCAGGTCATATGTTGGGGGGTCAGGTCATATGTTGGGGGGTCAGGTCATATGTTGGGGAGTCAGGTCATATGTTAGGAAGTCAGGTCATACGTTGGGGGGTCAGGTCATATGTTTGGGGGTCAGGTCATATGTTGGGGGGTCAGGTCATTTGTTGGGGGTCAGGTCATATGTTGGGGGGTCAGGTCATATGTTGGGGGGTCAGGTCATAATTTGGGGGGTCAGGTCATAATTTGGGGGGTCAGGTCATATGTTGGGGGGTCAGGTCATATGTTGGGGGGTCAGGTCATATGTTGGGGGGTCAGGTCATATGTTAGGGGGTCAGGTCATACGTTGGGGGGTCAGGTCATAATTTGGGGGGTCAGGTCATAATTTGGGGGGTCAGGTCATAATTTGGGGGGTCAGGTCATAATTTGGGGGGTCAGGTCATAATTTGGGGGGTCAGGTCATAATTTGGGGGGTCAGGTCATAATTTGGGGGGTCAGGTCATAATTTGGGGGGTCAGGTCATAATTTGGGGGGTCAGGTCATAATTTGGGGGGTCAGGTCATAATTTGGGGGGTCAGGTCATAATTTGGGGGGTCAGGTCATAATTTGGGGGGTCAGGTCATAATTTGGGGGGTCAGGTCATAATTTGGGGGGTCAGGTCATAATTTGGGGGGTCAGGTCATAATTTGGGGGGTCAGGTCATAATTTGGGGGGTCAGGTCATAATTTGGGGGGTCAGGTCATAATTTGGGGGGTCAGGTCATAATTTGGGGGGTCAGGTCATAATTTGGGGGGTCAGGTCATAATTTGGGGGGTCAGGTCATAATTTGGGGGGTCAGGTCATAATTTGGGGGGTCAGGTCATAATTTGGGGGGTCAGGTCATAATTTGGGGGGTCAGGTCATAATTTGGGGGGTCAGGTCATAATTTGGGGGGTCAGGTCATAATTTGGGGGGTCAGGTCATAATTTGGGGGGTCAGGTCATAATTTGGGGGGTCAGGTCATAATTTGGGGGGTCAGGTCATAATTTGGGGGGTCAGGTCATAATTTGGGGGGTTGGGTCAAATTCCTTTTCTATAATCATTTCCTTTCTTCTTCACTCATTCATCCTCCCACCGCCCACCCTCTACTTCTGAATTGCTTTATAGTCTCTGTCGAAGTCAAATGCTGTCCTTATGGGTATTTAAGGTAGAAACCCCCCAATATGACTAATTTCTCACCTGAATAAGCTATCAAGTTACATTCAATCACAAATATACTATTGACCTAAAGTGTGAAAATTTGTCATGCGAAATGGTAGCTGGTTGCCATAGCAACCAAGAAATACTTCGCACAATGGCAAAGACTGCCAAACTAGGTTAAAAGATACTGCAAGAACCCCTTGAAATATTTAAATAATTTTTTCAGCAAATGGTAAGGGATGCCTATTGTGTGATTTGAACCTCTTATATCATCATTTAGACTTCTTATGTACTTTTTGCTGAACTTCCAAGAAAACACTAATTTTCTGCGTTATTTTCAGTTTTTTGAACCTTCAGTTTTAAAGGTTCAAATCATACGATGAACCTCAAACAAGGTACACAGAAAATTGTCGGTCAATATCTCTTGTAGTTCCTGAGATATGTTTCCCCCGCGGCGTCACTACTGCAAAAACGCAATTTTGAGAAATTCAAGGTTAAAGTTTGACGTCTTCATAAACAAAAATTTTTAACAGATAACAGTTGAAATTCTGTTTCATACAGGTCCTTGTTGTTTTTTGATATCATGTTGATCATATAGATAGTTGGATTTTATCAAAATTGTTTGCAGTCATTGATTTTGGCATGTTCATTAGAGGACAGAACTTTTGTATTCCACTGTATCCTTGACCGCCAAGATCTCATAGAATAAACAACACGCTTATTCACATCAAAGCCAGTCTTTCCAGCAGGCTTTGATGTGTAACTCTTTGAAAAAGCCACAGTCACAGCTTAAGCAAAGACATGATGATATTCTGTTCCTTGAAATTGTCACTTTACTTTTATTGTAGTAGCGTTGTGACTTGGATACAGGAGACACGCATTGATTATTGCATTCAATGATGTCATATCTACTAATCTGTAACCAGAAATTGTTCTTTTACTCTCTGAGTTTGGGCTTGAGTGAAGTGGCTGCCCAATTTGTTGAATCTTTGAGAATGATACACTAAACATGTACTCAGCAGAATCCTCAAGAGACTGCTTGCTGGATGATGATATAGGCAGCACAAGACCTACCATCGTCAAGGCTGTTTGCAAATGGCCTAGGCAAAGATGGTGGTGACTCTTCCTCATACTCAGCACTTTTCAGCGTTTCATCTTCCTGCAGATTGGCTTGGTGACTGGATTTATGCCTTCTAAAGGCATCTACAAACTAATTACCAGCCAATTTTTGCCGCTTCACACATTTTGTTTGCTGTTTCACATTTCCCATATTGACAGTTGTGAATTTGTGTGTGTTTCTCTGAAAATATTTGAAATGGTCGAGATGGAGTATGATATCTAACAGAACCTCGTTTGTGTCAAGGTTTCCTCTATTGGGAGGCAGCAAAGAAATGCTGCAGAGAGGGTATGAGGGACAGAATAAGGGGACACTCTGTGCTCTTTACCGTTGCTATGTGGTTGTTAGGGGCGAAAAAGCAAATTAATCTTACTACAACATGGATTTTCGCAAAAATTATGAAAGAAACGGTAAAAGAGACATTAGCAAATGATTTTTCAATACTTCGTATGCATTTTAAGCAAAAAAGATTTTTTTGCAAAATTTTAGAAATATTGGGGGTTTCTACCTTAACTTAGAAATTTAACACATTTTCTGTAAAGTGTTTTGTATCGCATAAAACTTAGTTACGACTTAATTGTCAGTTAAATCCCGACAACTGGAATGATTTTGCAAAACATTTTACCCTTTTAAGTACCCTGCTTTTAAGTACCCTGCTTTTAAGTACCCTGCTTTTAAGTACCTTGCTTTCAAGTACCCTGCTTTTAAGTACCCTCCTTTTAAATACCCTGCTTTTAAGTACCCTGCTTTTAAGTACCCTGCTTTTAAGTACCCTGCTTTTAAGTACCCAACTTTTAAGTACCCTTTTAAATACCCTGCTTTTAAGTACCTTGCTTTTAAGTACCCTGCTTTTAAGTACCCTGCTTTTAAGTACCCTGCTTTTAAGTACCCTCCTTTTAAATACCCTGCTCTTAAGTACCCTGCTTTTAAGTACCCTTTTAAGTACCCTGCTTTTAAGTACCTTGCTTTTAAGTACGCTGCTTTTAAGTATATTGTAATATTTATGTATATATAAATAAATCGCTGTTTCTACAAATTTCTCATTACCATCTGCAACAGCTGAAAGAACTTGAGCTAAAAAGAGAGTCTTACTTCACAGCAATATGAGATTACCAATTTTCATCACTACAATAAAACTGGAGTATAAAGTATAACACAATAATTTATATCTTTCTTCCCTCATCAATGTAACTAGTGGACTATCACATCCTCTAACGGCTATTCCTTATGAATAATTTAATATTTGGTTTAGCAAATAAGAGATAGAAACTGGCAATGGGAATCAAACTTCTGCAAGTAATATAGTCAAAGGTTCTTTACTTTCATCCATTGAATTACGGAAGAAATATACAAATAGCATTAATGACTAACTTTAAGTAGCCATAATAATGAATTGATGCAAAATCTTTCACGATTGATCCATATGCTGAGGTAAATATAAAAACGCAAAAATTCCCATCATACCAGATGGACCGTCGTCATGACATCACTATGTACTTATATTTCGAATGAATTCATATTTTAGTTCAGATCAAGTTGGTGACATTTTTGACACGTTTTAGTAGTTCCCATAATATTTCAAAGACATACTGTAAGGAAGCATAAGATTGTTGCCTTGAAAATTATGTTACCATGACAACAAGCATTAAACAATAAACAAAATCATAGTGTAAACAAGTGAATGTTTGAAAATTTCAAACTATTATGACCTTTTTCTGTATAACAGTTGGTCACATTCTGCTAATAACGTTAAGTCTGGAAGGCCTCAATGTGCTGAGCTCTGTTGGTTTTTTGCTCCGTTTCTTCTAGTACCTCATTGTTTTCTGTATCAAATGACAATAAAAAGAGATATTGGCGGCTTTTTCTTCTATAGAAGCAAGCACTTGCTTACTTCACTATATCAACTTTTGATTTTCGAAAGCGAAAGAAACAGTAGCTAATAGACAGAATCAGCTACGGTTTGTTTACACCCATTTCAAGTCATGTGACCAGTCTCTTGATAAGACATCTTTTGATCTCCCTAACATATTTTGTGCCATGAAAAGTTGTGCCATGAAGAGTATAGTCACATGACTTGAAATGGGTAAAACAAACCTTAGCCGATTAGGTCTATCAAACCATGTATTTAAATTTCAACAGGGGCGGCTGGTAGGTTTCATAAACTGTTATTAGAAATTTGATGTTGTCATTTGGCAAGGAAGGGTTTCTTTACATAAGGGGATCCTCTCTGTTCTATTGGAAACATTCACATTCAATGACATGTCGTTGGATGGTTGGAAGTGCGGTCTATTCTTACGTCTTGTAAGCACTGGCTAGAACAAGGCCACCTAGCCATATCGAATATTTTTGCGGCTTCTGCCACGTAGCCACCTAGAAGGCCCGTTATTAGAACCCTGATTGTAATAACGAGATTCACTTGTGGGATGCTATCTGTTTTGGCTGCGCGACCCACCAGACCTCTTTATGGAAAGGAATTAATCACAGAGGAAATAAAGCAAAGGAATTATTTTCATTACATTCTATAAGTTTCTGATGACTAGACATGCAAACAGAAAACTGTATTTTCTTCATCTCGCCTCTATACAACAATGGATAAACTTGGTTACTTGTTTGGTCGTTTTATCATCAGTTTTGGGCATGACCTTCTACCCATTTTCCAGCTTCAGACGTTGCTCGAGAGTAGTTTCCCACATTGAAACGAGGGAGGATAAATTCTTAACACTCAAACTACGTCCAAGTACTCGATTTTGCTAAACTCGACTTGTTTTGAAACTTTCCACCGACAGGGCAAACAGCGTAAACAACGTAAGAGTGGCCGCGTTATTAGAAATCCAAAACTAATAACGGGGCTGCCAATGCCTTTCATTTCCAGGGTCACAAACAAAGTGATTCTGCGTCACAGATTCGCTTCCAAGACAAAGGATTTGCTGCTCCCGTTATTAGAATCTGGAATCTAATAACGCGACGAATGCTTACAAACATTTGAAAGACATAAAAGAATTCTTGTTGTGCAGAATGAGCAAATGATAAAAGAGAAGAATTAGCGCAGTATCCTCCTATTCTATGGCAGTATCCATGGTCTCCAAATGAATATACCCTGATAGCAATCTTGCTACGTCACCTCTCTGAGTTGTGAAGGACAAAATGAGCTCCTGCGCTGCACAAACTCATGTTGGAGCAGCAAACTGATTCAAAGACTTACGTTTGAAAAAAAGTGTTATTAGACTAATAACACCAATAACACTGCCCGCCGCCACTGAATTTCAATGATTTCTTTCATTTACAACGAGGTATTAATATGAATCCTACACAGTAAAATTGCTTTGAATAACTGATTGTTATAAAATTCTACAAGCAGCAAATAGTAAAACAATGATTATTTGGCTTTATATCTAGCAAGTAATTTGTGATGACACGAATCACAAACACGAACAGGTTTCGCTGAAGATGGTAGAGGCATCGTGTTGTCTGAACAACTGTTGCAATAAATACCACCACAATGTCGACAATGGTGCTGAAAATTAAATGAATTTGTTAAGCGAAACAAATATCAGACAGTCTCTGAGAGTCGATACGTTTTCATGCGAAGAGATTTAAGTCTTTGTAAAATTTTTGCTAGTGTCAGTCCTGCATAAATCTAAATCTATGTATCATTGCTTTGTTGTGCAAACATTCGATTTGTTGTTGTCAAACGGCAAGTATCTAAAAATTCATATCTATAAAATATGGTCAATTCCATTATTACATGGGGTCCACCTATTATTTATTACATGTGGTCCATCCCATTATTACACAGCTCTTGATTGTTACTCAAAATCAAATACTACTTAGTTTTAGTTTTAGGAGTTATCTAGGTGCTTCAAAAATGGCTCGCTTCAATCCATGCCTAGTATGAAACCACGCTCCATAATTTGAATGAAATCAGCCATTTGATTAGGTGATTATTTCTAGGCGAAAAATTGTTCTTTTTTATTTCAATGAATACCATAAACATAGTCAAAGTTAGATGGATCTTTCATGAAATTTGATTTTACCTTTCTTCTTGCCACAGAAAATGCCTGTTCACATTGTTGACAATTTCCAACCTTTTTTTCATCTTGCCAAACTTGTTCCTGATATATCAAATCAAACCAAGTGAAAAAAATTAATCAAATCAATCAACCAATCAATCAAACAAACTCAATAAAAATCATTCAAATCAATCAACCAATCGATCAAACAAACTCAATAAAAATCATTCAAATAAATCAACCAATCGATCAAGCAAACTCAATAAAAATTGATCAAATCAATCAACCAATCGATCAAACAAACTCAATAAAAATCAATCAAATCAATCAACCAATCGATCATGCAAACTCAATAAAAATTAATCAAATCAATCAACCAATCGATCAAACAAACTCAATAAAAATCAATCAAATCAATCAACTAATCGATCAAGCAAACTCAATAAAAATTAATCAAATCAATCAACCAATCGATCAAACAAACTCAATAAAAATCAATCAAATCAATCAACCAATCGATCAAGCAAACTCAATAAAAATTAATCAAATCAATCAACCAATCGATCAAGCAAACTCAATAAAAATTGATCAAATCAATCAACCAATCGATCAAACAAACTCAATAAAAATTAATTAAATCAATCAACCAATCGATCAAACAAACTCAATAACAATCAATCAAATCAATCAACCAATCGATCAAATAAACTCAATAAAAATCAATCAAATCAATCAACCAATCGATCAAGCAAACTCAATAAAAATTAATCAAATCAATCAACCAATCGATCAAACAAACTCAATAAAAATCAATCAAATCAATCAACCAATCGATCAAACAAACTCAATAAAAATCAATCAAATCAATCAACGAATCGATCAAGCAAACTCAATAAAAATTAATCAAATCAATCAACCAATCGATCAAGCAAACTCAATAAAAATCAATCAAATCAATCAACCAATCGATCAAGCAAACTCAATAAGAATTGATCAAATCAATCAACCAATCGATCAAACAAACTTAATAAAAATCAATCAAATGAATCAACCAATCGATCAAGCAAACTCAATAAAAATTAATCAAATCAATCAACCAATCGATCAAACAAACTCAATAAAAATCAATCAAATCAATCAACCAATCGATCAAGCAACCTCAATAAAAATTGATCAAATCAATCAACCAATCGATCAAACAAACTCAATAAAAATCAATCAAATCAATCAACCAATCGATCAAGCAAACTCAATAAAAATTAATCAAATCAATCAACCAATCGATCAAACAAACTCAATAAAAATCAATCAAATCAATCAACCAATCGATCAAGCAAACTCAATAAAAATCAATCAAATCAATCAACCAATCGATCAAGCAAACTCAATAAAAATTAATCAAATCAATCAACCAATCGATCAAGCAAACTCAATAAAAATTAATCAAATCAATCAACCAATCGATCAAACAAACTCAATAAAAATCAATCAAATCAATCAACCAATCGATCAAACAAACTCAATAAAAATTAATCAAATCAATCAACCAATCGATCAAACAAACTCAATAAAAATCAATCAAATCAATCAGCCAATCGATCAAGCAAACTCAATAAAAATTAGTCAAATCAATCAACCAATCGATCAAACAAACTCAATAAAAATCAATCAAATCAATCAACCAATCGATCAAGCAAACTCAATAAAAATTAATCAAATCAATCAACCAATCGATCAAGCAAACTCAATAAAAATCAATCAAATCAATCAACCAATCGATCAAACAAACTCAATAAAAATTAATCAAATCAATCAACCAATCGATCAAACAAACTCAATAAAAATCAATCAAATCAATCAGCCAATCGATCAAGCAAACTCAATAAAAATCAATCAAATCAATCAACCAATCGATCAAACAAACTAAATAAAAATTAATCAAATCAATCAACCAATCGATCAAACAAACTCAATAAAAATCAATCAAATCAATCAACCAATCGATCAAGCAAACTCAATAAGAATTGATCAAATCAATCAACCAATCGATCAAGCAAACTAAATAAAAATTAATCAAATCAATCAACCAATCGATCAAACAAACTCAATAAAAATCAATCAAATCAATCAACCAATCGATCAAGCAAACTCAATAAAAATTAATCAAATCAATCAACCAATCGATCAAGCAAACTCAATAAAAATTGATCAAATCAATCAACCAATCGATCAAACAAACTCAATAAAAATTAATTAAATCAATCAACCAATCGATCAAACAAACTCAATAACAATCAATCAAATCAATCAACCAATCGATCAAATAAACTCAATAAAAATCAATCAAATCAATCAACCAATCGATCAAGCAAACTCAATAAAAATTAATCAAATCAATCAACCAATCGATCAAACAAACTCAATAAAAATCAATCAAATCAATCAACCAATCGATCAAACAAACTCAATAAAAATCAATCAAATCAATCAACGAATCGATCAAGCAAACTCAATAAAAATTAATCAAATCAATCAACCAATCGATCAAGCAAACTCAATAAAAATCAATCAAATCAATCAACCAATCGATCAAGCAAACTCAATAAGAATTGATCAAATCAATCAACCAATCGATCAAACAAACTTAATAAAAATCAATCAAATGAATCAACCAATCGATCAAGCAAACTCAATAAAAATTAATCAAATCAATCAACCAATCGATCAAACAAACTCAATAAAAATCAATCAAATCAATCAACCAATCGATCAAGCAACCTCAATAAAAATTGATCAAATCAATCAACCAATCGATCAAACAAACTCAATAAAAATCAATCAAATCAATCAACCAATCGATCAAGCAAACTCAATAAGAATTAATCAAATCAATCAACCAATCGATCAAACAAACTAAATAAAAATTAATCAAATCAATCAACCAATCGATCAAACAAACTCAATAAAAATCAATCAATCAATGATACAATGAGGTTAATAAAATAAATCGTTTGATAAATTGGATGATATCTAACCAATATATTTCACGATGTCAATTGAATGATTGTTGGATTTTGTTGAGGAATCCCTTTTCGTTGTTCCTGATTTCCAATTACCCAACTTGCTCAACTATTTAACTCCTCTTGATCAATGATCTTCGGGCAGGAAATCCATCAAGATTTACACAGGTTGGTGTTTCCCAAACAAGGACCAAAAGCAAATATTTCAAGAAAGTTCAGATATCTAAAGTGGTGAACTAAGATTCATCGACGCTTGAGCAACCAATCATTGATTTGAATGTTCCCCTGCTCACCTAATTAGATTTGAATAAAATTAGATTTAAAACATGAGTTGATAATAAGATAAGTACCTTTAAAACGGCTGTTGCTTCCTTCATATCATCGACATGTAACTGAGATCTTAAATAAAAGATGAAAACACAATAATCATGCTCAAAGATTTATATATAGTTTGCATTTTACAGAAAAGAAGAACCTGTTATTGCTTTTGACATGAATCAAAAATTGTATCAACCAATTGCGTAGTTTATTAAATAGAATCAACCTTGCAATTGTGTAAGCTGGCAAAGTTTACAATATACAACACAATACAATTCAACGCAATACAACATAACATAAAACACAATAAAACAATACAATGCAACACAATACAACAAGACAACACACTGCAATTCAAGACATTGAGCCCAGTACTTCCTCTTATATAAAATTAAAGTGGCTGTGATAAAACAAAAGTTATTCCAACTCATTTTAAAGAGAAATTTGAATATATACGACCACTCACTTGCTGAGCTTGTCAGCCATTTCGATTAATGCCTAAAAACAACAAGAAAGAGAACAATAAGAAGGCAGTTGATACCGTCTTTTGTTAAAAGATAATTGAAGAACATCAATATCATTCGAAGAAGTTGGACTTGGTTGGAGCAATGGAATGTTGTAATCTATGTTATATGAATATATCTGCAGAAGTACTGAGAACGATCGATATACCACTGGATATACTACTACTACTACTACTACTACTACTACTACTACTACTACTACTACTAGACTGTTTACACCGAGTTATCAGTATTCAGCTTTTTCTTCCAGCTTGTTATGACATTGTCCCAGGTCTTCCTATTTCTTGCTAGTTGAGGAACTTCATCCCACTGAATATCAATTTCAATTAGTTGTTTTTTCATTACATCAAGCCATTTGGTTTTCTGTCTTCCTCGTGGGTTTTTGGTTGGCCTATCTGATTCCTTGAATGCTAATCTAGCTGGTGCATTTTCTGGTAGTCTATATACCTGACCAATCCATCTTACTCTCTGGATTGTTAGATAGGCACTCCATTTTTGCTCCTTTATGATTGTTTCTAGTGCTAGGTTACTAATTTTCTTTGGATATTTAATATTTAGCAGATATCTGTAGAGTCGTCTTTGAAATGCATCGATCTGACCATTTATTGTTTGATTTATGGTCCACAGATGGGCATTACTGAGGAAAATTGGTGGAATACAAGAGCTGAATATTCTTAGCTTTTGATTCAAAGGTAGTCTACTATTCCAGACGTTTTGCAAGTAATTCATAGCTGTTACAGTCAGTGATTTCCTCCTTTTGATGTCTTTCTCCGTTGCTAGTAGAGATCCTAAGTATTTACAATTTTGCCATTTTACTTCACCTTTCCTTGTAATATGAAATTCTTCATTTTTCTCTTCATTACATGATAGATTTCTTTCTTTTAGTTATGGTGATTGCATTATATTTCATTACGTGTTGATTTTCTGATACAATGGCATATCCACAATCATCTGCATATTGCAAGGGGATTTCAAGACTTTCTTTCCTTACCTTTTGTATTCCTTCTTTTGTTATACAATAATTGTGTTCTGACTGATGTTGTGCTTCTTTGTCTCTAAGATATTCAGGTAGGCTGTAGTTATGGTCTTCTAAGTGTGGTCTAAAACCTAACGCTTTTTAGCAAGATAGATGATGAAAAAGATAGCACTTAAACAATCTCCTTGACAGATTCCTTTTTCGGTTGTAAAATATTCACCTTTTTCTTTCCCACAAGTGATGCATAGTTAAACATCTTCAATGAGTAGTTTACATAAGTGAAGTTCATCTTTATCTAGGATGTTTCTCAGATCCTCCAACAGTATTCTTCTCTTAACTGTATCGAAAGCTTTGCTCATGTCTGTTAGAAGGATCCATAAGTGATAGTTTTGTGATGTTAGAGCCTTTTTTATAAGTAGTTTAATTGGAAATATTTGTTCTCTTACAGATCGGCATTCCTGACTAACTAAAAGGATAAATCAAGACTAATAGGATCTAATACTATTTTAAATACAAATTAGAAAGACACTACCCAAAAAGTGTCCCTGAAGTTAAAGAGAGACAGAATGATGATAAAGAATGAAAAGAAAACATTCATAAATTCATCACATACAGATTCTTGCTCTGCTTGTTTTGACTCATATTCCAATAATTTCTTTTTCATTGTTTCATTTTCCTGTGAAATTCAATGTAAACAATAAACTCTTTCAAAAATCAAAATAACAACATTTTACCGTTGGTTTTATAAGACAATGTATAAGCGTCTCAACACAATCTACTTTTATCATATGTTTTTGAAACTTGTTTTATATAACTTTTCAAACAAGGGCTTATCATTTTCAGTTTTAGATAACTGTGAATCTAACTTCTAAAATCAAAGCAACATTAAAATCTTATCAACCACTATAAGCTGTGGGTCTTTGAAACCTCTAACAAGGCATACCTCTTTGAGAAGGCTGACTTGTAGGATTTCTTTCTCCATAATTCTCGTTCTTTCTTTTTCTTTTTCCAGATCTGTTTGCATTCCACTACGCCATTCTCTTTCGATCTTAAGATTTGTCTCTAATGTATGTCTGCAACAAAGAACATTAGCAGTGTTATATTGCAGCATACATGATAAGTTAACATCCCATGACACAGAGCTTTTATGTCTGTATTAGAGAACATTAACAGTGTTATATTACAGCACACATGAGAAGTTACAATCCCGTGACGCAGAATTTTTATCACCCAGCGATTTCATGTAGGCAAACATATTTGAATAATTTGTCATCAAAAAATTCTTTTGGACAGGAATGTTTGATGTATCTGGTGAATAAATTAGAACCAGGTACAATCATAACGACAAAACTTCGTGCATTTTCTGTCAATAAGGCTTCAGATCAGTGCTACTTATGAGTTGTAAAACAACCTTAGAAAAACTCGTCAGAAGCTATAAAACACCAAAAGCACGCCTCCCTCATCGATAGCCTAAACTTATGTATTCACGAGCCTCCAAAGGAAAAGAGATCATTTACGTAGTATTAAGGGGAAACTAAAATCAAATTTTAAACAAACACGAACCTCTCTGACTCGATATCTCCCATTTTAAAACCCATTTGGGCCAATGTCTCAAGAGCCTGTGCCTTTGCCAAGTCTGCTTCTTTCATTCTTGAAAATGATGCAAATTCAAAAATATTTCGTTAAGAACTTCTTCAGTCAAGAATTGTTTCTATTCTTATACAGAAGTAGATAGATGAAAAATACTGTACGAGACGTAGTGCTTTTAACTTAACACACCAGTTTTTTATCTGCCTGATGATAAAAAATGTGAGAATGTCAATGAAATCGTGTCTGCAAAACTTTTATTGTCAATAATAGATTCGAAAATTCAACGTCAGGACAACTGCTTTCACAAAAATAATAACGCCTAATTGGACCTTCATTTTGGAAAATTTGATTATCATTGAAAGATTATGCTTGGTTGCGTATGATACCATCAAATATGACATTCTATCAATGAAATTCTTAGTACATTTTCACTCAACCTTTTCATAAAAGATGCGGATAGACAGATGCGGCTTTGAAGCAATGAAATTTTCAACATCCAGATTATGTTTTTCAACCTCACAAGCAATAAGTTATACAATGGTACCTCATTGCTTTCTAGTGTAACTTACCCATTTTCTAAGTTATCAATTTCCAAAGAAAGATTATTACATTTCTCCTCCATTGAATTCCATTCTTCAGATCGTGATTTCAGTTCGTCAGCACTTCTCTATTGGAAAATAATTATCCTTTAGAATAATAACTTAGGTCAAATGACCAAATCTCTGTTTAGGACGTAAAGAAAATTCACAGTTTCAAGATTAACATTTCAGCTCTTAAGGCCCCAACATCAACAAACGATGTATCAATGTTTAAGAACATTTACCTATTAACTATACAGGAACATTTTAGAAATTGATTAAACTAAATTCTTATCACTGGAACCAACCAAATATAATTTTTTATGGAACACCTCATATCAGAAAAATGATTGGATCATTTCAACATAAAGTTGTGTTGCATTTGCATGAAAATTAAATTGCAGAGTTTTGAAAGGTTTCTCATGGATGACAAAATGATAAGAAAAATTATCAAACCTGCCATTTGTCATGTAAATCAATATTAATTCTTTTCACATCTTCCAGTTGTTTCCGTAATGACACCAAAGTTTCTTGCTTATCATGGACATCTTTTTCTAGCAATCTCATTGCAACCTACATAAATGAGAATGTAACTTGGCATACGATTCTTTTTCAAAATTTGATATCAAAATAAGAAACCACTTTAGTCAAGTAAAACTGGGTAAAATAATAATAATGATAATAACGATTCGAAAGTACGAGCTCTATTTCAACGTAAAGAAACTCAGAGTGAAGGCAAGCATAAAATAACTAAATAAAGCATGAAATAATGGTAAGAGTTCGAACCTCTTTTTCTTGATTCATCGCAATCTGAACAGTTAATTCTTGTTGAAGGTCCTGAACAAAAAACAACAGTTGAAATTATTTATAAAAAAGATGGGTTTTATGTATTAACTTTTTTACTAACTGTGTCCTTTTGTTTCTTGTAGTAAAAATTGAATGTTGAAGATACCATTCCTGCAAAGCAAGACAAACTGAAGCTGGTAGGCTATTTCAATTTAGTCATACAAAGTAAAATCTTCATTTCGAGCAGCAAATCACGTGAAGACGCATGAAATAATCCCATTTTTGTGTGCTTTCCGTTGGTGAGGTCTGTGTGAAAGTAGGATTGTGGGTAGCACATATCAAATCATTAAATATGAAAAATCAGCATTTTCCATCAATAATTGGCCACACGAGGTTTCCCCAACGAGAACAACAGTATCGTACTTGGAAACCAAAACGTCTGCACAAAAACCGTGATTCTACCGTTCGCTAACATAATAACTTCGCATATAATAAAAAATGACTGGTATCGGATGATCAACAGTGCAATGTCGTCTTTTTATTTAGACGTTTTGTAATCTGTTGACAGATAGGTCAAAAAGCCAGCCCTCCATACCCAGAAAGAATAATTCTCATTGTTCCAACCCTGTTTTTCTTGGCACCGATTGGTGTTCTAACACAATAGCCAGGAATGCTGGGCCTGAATTCCTGAATCCATTTTCAATAACATGCAAATGAACAGATGAGTTTACCTTCCTGTGTTCAACTTCAGAATCAAATTGTCTTTTGACTTGCAAATACATTTCATTTAGTCCACTTCTTGATTGTTGGTATGTTTCTCTTTCGATATTTATGTCCGCTTGAGCAAGCTGAAACACAAAATTTAATTATTGAAGCATCGCTATCATTGAGCACAGATTTATGAAAAATTTTGCAGCTTTTCTGAGCGACGTAAAATATCAAGGGACCTACATCAGAGAGAACGACTCTTTCTACAATGATACTCTAAACTAACATTGAGGTAGAGTTCTCCGTATCGACATTGAACACTAAAAGTAACTATAGGGAATAATGAATTAAATAAATACCTGTAAACTTTTCTGGTGTTCATTTTTTAATTTCTTGTTCTCCTCCTCGAAATGATCTTTCTTTTCTGTTACGTCCCTCAAGTTTGTTTTTGCAACTTCAAGCTGCAAACAAAACATAAAAAAATTAAGGTCCTTCAGCAACAATTAAGTTGAAATAATGGAAAGACTTTCATAGACTGATAATAATAACAAAACATATGAAATAATTCACAAATGATCAATCAAACTCCTTCCCAGTTGGGGATTTTCCTTATTTGAAGCAGTTCGAAGAAAATTTCAACAAACTAATTTTGCATGATCCTTGTAATTATAGCCTGAATAAACATGGACGTATCTGAAAAACAATACGTATGTTTCAATAAATTGTTATATCGTAAATTTATTCACACGTTCAGTTCGGACTTCTACAAACTATTTACAGTTTACTAAATTCAGTAGTATAACAAATATCTATGGTGGAGTTAAAGGCAACATAAACAAACTTCGCTTTCGAGTGATTTCATCTTTTCCTGTGAATGATTGACTTTATTTTGCAACTGTGACACTGAATCACTAAAAAATTAATTGAAGATAATTGATAATATGAAATTAACTGAGGTAAAAGTTGCTTATATTTTAGGCAATTTGTGGCAAGGTAATAAACCATTTGAGAAAACTTTCATTTTCGAAATTCGTATTTCTAAAAGGATGAAATTCTATTGCAAAAAATTAAAAAGTGGTTATGGAAATAAAATGGACCTTG
This sequence comes from Aurelia sp. 3 sensu Dawson et al. (2005), assembly GCA_964020215.1. Taxonomy (NCBI): domain Eukaryota; kingdom Metazoa; phylum Cnidaria; class Scyphozoa; order Semaeostomeae; family Ulmaridae; genus Aurelia; species Aurelia sp. 3 sensu Dawson et al. (2005). The sequence goes on from OZ026593.1 coordinate 43,334, forward strand.
CAAAATAAGCATATGGAATACGACAAAATACACTTACATGGAACAATCTTTTCTACGCATGTAATTGCACAGTATTTAACTTTTAAGACTACCCTCACATGAGAAAACTCAAACCGATCTGAGTTTCAGATCAGTTTGAGTATTGGCCTTGTTTGCTAATTTGCTTCCCCCTCACATGAACAGTTTCAGACCGGTTTGAGAATATTAAACAATGCATGCGTTCCTTCCGCAATTAGAACAATTGTGATTGTTTTGTGGAAGATGTTGGCATTGATTCATAGCATTTAGATCCAGCTGGGTGACTTTGAATGAAATCTTTATTGTTTTGATTGCCAAAGGAACGCCAGGAATGTCAATCACACGTGCGTTGAAAAGTCATTTCGCCCCGAAATGAAAAATTTTTCTGCTCACATGAAAATTTCAGGTCGACCTGAAAACTCAGACCGATCTGAGAAAGCGAAATGAGTTTTAGGTCGACCTGAGTTTCATTTCGCCTGTGTCATGTGAGCGCGCTAAGGGCTTTGACCGTAGAGCGAAATGAGTTTCAAACCGATCTGAAACTCAGACCGGTCTGAGTTTGCTCATGTGAGGGCACTCTAAGAATCAAAGATGGGAGATGCTTTCAAACAACCTCTTGTGTAAAGATTAAGATTAGATAAATTCTTCAAAACAAGTAAGATAATGATAAATACAGTATTTGATGATAAAAGAGACAAAAGTGCAACAAACCTTAGAGATCGATTCAGCTCTTCAAGGTAAGCTTTTTGGTCAAGAACCATTTCAATTTTCTGTTGATTGACAGTTGCAAAACCACTACAAACAATGTATTAGTCATGTAACAAATGCTTCTCTCACTAAAATGTCTTGGAATTGCGTAGCTTTGTATAAAAAGTTTTTATCAGAATGAATGGCATTAATCAATAAAAAGTATGGCTCAAATAACGGAAAGTTTTCCCATCACTGTCTATCCTCACAAAAAATTTGAAATTTATGTTGTAGTTAATAAAAATAAAACATAAAGAAATAAATTTAGTAACACACATCAGAGTACTTACATTGGTTCTTCATTATCCTTGCTTGATTTGTCAAGGTAGTTCCCATCTCGTAAATATAAACTTATATCAATCACTCCAGACTGAAATTAAAATTAGAAACACTAAATATCTTGGCATTCCTTCCGACATATATATATATCAGGTTGAAATATGATAAATTGTTTCACGGAATGTCAAAATACTAAATCTCTTTCAATTGATATGAATTATTTTTGTGCAATAATTAAACAAACAAAATAAGGTGAATGATCGGACTGAGAAATCATAAAGCCTGAAAATGAAGCCAGTCTTTAGTAAAAAGAAGATAAAGCAGTAGGTATGTAGATAAAAGTAAACATATTACCACCATAAGTAATATTACTCACATCAGAATCAAGATCTTCTCCTTTTAAATCAAAATTACAATCAATCACATTTAGACCAACAAGTAATCCACTTATAACAATGCAGTCTTCATTTATCATCATTGCATAACTTTCATATAGGTCTCTAAGGTCAATAAAAAATTATTCATTAATCAAAAAATACTTTACAAGTACCAGGCCGGGTGAGTCAGAAAAAATGTGGGACGTTTCGCGGACTGTGACATCGCATTTAGCCACCCGATTGTCATGAACTACATTTTACCGCGCAGCCAAAATTCTAACTTAGATTATAAACCTTTCCCAATCGAAATCAATCATTTGATGTATCTTTTAAAAAAGATTTTTTTCTTAAGAACTTGTACGTGAATATTGCAAACTGATGAAGTCTTTCGCTGAGTCCTTTCCGCATTTTATCTTGGCAAAAGTTACAGGTACTCGTGGTATTATCGGGGAGAATGAAATAGTTAGGAGGTAGTATTTTCTCCCTTGGGATATCTTATCATAACTTGCTGGTTGGAGAATACGTATGAAAGACATTAATAATGTGTGCTTCTTTGTCTTGCGAAGAGGTTTCTTTCACGCTGATAAACGCTCTGTAAATTGAAATGGGACTTCATGCAGACAACACTTTTCCTAAAGCCTGATTCACACCATTAGGTCTTTTACTCGTTACAGTTGTACAGAAAGACCCAAAAGACCGCAAAAGACAAGGGATTCAAACTTTGAATCTTTGTTTTTTGGTTCTTTCTTCACGATCTTAGCGACTTAACGACCTAGTGTGAACCAGGCTTAACATTTTCAGAATCTCCCAATAATACAACGTGTACATGCAACTCTGGTAAGGATAAAATGCTGAAGGGGCTTGGTCAAAGACTTCATCAGTTTGCAAGACTCCCATACAGGGTGTTACGAAGAAAATCTTTTTCAACAAATGCATCAAATGACCGATTTCGATGGGAAATGGTTATGATCTACGTTAGACTCTTGTACCTACGGAAACATTTAGTTCACGATAATCGAGTGTCTCTATGCGACGCCAGAGTCCGTCAAACGCCCAAGGCTTTTTCTGACTCACCCAGTATATAAAACCAATTCAGATTCAAAAGTTGCCTAGTAAAGAGATTTGGGATAAATCAGTAATGTAAAAAACTACACAGGTCCAAGCGACAAAAATCCTTTCTGTCTATAGTATTACTGGTTTTCTGGATTCTACGGAAACAAATTCTGAAAACAAACTGACCATGAAGAGGCAATGATGATCCAAGAGCAATTTTCATAATGTACAGGGGGAGCTAGGAAAAAGTTCCCACATTTGAAAATTCATACCATCAAGAGTACTTCACAGATTTTAATGATTCAAATTCTAGTTAAAAGCCAAAAGATCAAAGTATTTTTGTGATTTCCCCCCTGTCTCAAGAGCACTAGAAATATATGTAAACTGACATTTACAAATTTTACGATTGCAAAATGACTGAAAAAGTGCGTAAAACATTGATCAAATCATAAAGGACTGCTCGAACAGATCAATAAAGAAAATGCAATTGTTCATGGGTGAGAGATATCCGCTGTACATAAATTGCCACCATGGGACTGAAATCATTTCTATTTGTTTGAAAATTGGCGTCATATAACTCTTGCGAGATGTAAAACGCCCATTGCGCATTGTTCTGTACAAGTACAGTCCTTACAATCAGATCAATGTTTTTGGCCACTTTGCAGTCACTTTGCGACCATAAAATTTTTATAAAGTAAAATTTACCGATACTTCTAGTGCCGGTAAGACAGCGAGAAAAATCACAGAAATACTTCGATCTTTCGGCTTTTAACTGAAATTTGAATCATTCAGATTTGTAAAGTACTCTTGGTGCTATGAATTTCTAAATGTGGGAACTTTTTTCTGGCTCACCTGGTACAGAATGTCTCAAAAAAATTCATCAACATCTGATTAAATCCTAAATGAAATTTGAATCATTCAGATTTGTAAAGTACTCTTGGTGCTATGAATTTCTAAATGTGGGAACTTTTTTCTGGCTCACCTGGTACAGAATGTCTCAAAAAAATTCATCAACATCTGATTAAATCCTAAATGAAATTTGAATCATTCAGATTTGTAAAGTACTCTTGGTGCTATGAATTTCTAAATGTGGGAACTTTTTTCTGGCTCACCTGGTACAGTGTCTCAAAAAAATTCATCAACATCTGATTAAATCCTAAAAAACAACGATACGCTGAATGGAAACTTGGTCAATTGACCCTTTTCCTGAGATTTTAAATTAATTTTCGACACAAGAATCTTGCAAATCCGCTAAAAATTCGTAGAGTTGCAAGCCTTTGAAGTTCAAATTTGTGAGAAAACTGAAACCAGAGGCCTCGAAATGGCATTTTTGGTAAAAATCTCATAAACCATCGTTTCTGCTATTTCTCAATTGTTTCAGGGCGGACCAAATGGGATTTGAACAGGTTTTCGATAACCTAACTTTCAAGCATATGGATGCTCTGAGGAAACAGATTCAGTCTCTCGTTGATTAAGTTTTTTGAACCACGGAAATATGCAATATTAAGCAAATTTTGACAATGATCACAAGGATTAAATTACTTTGGATTTCCTATTTGGTTTGCTCTGATATCAACGAGAGGTATGACATTAGACAAGCTTCTTTTACCTCGGTCTTCGGGTCTTTTGCATTGCAAGTAATCTGGGGGTCTCTGGTTTCAGCTATCGCATACTTTTAATCTTTGAAAGTTCGCAACTCAGTGAATTTTCAACCGATTTGCAAGATTCTGGTCTCTAAATTATTTGATAATCTTAGGGACAGGGTTACCAGGGTTATCGTTATTTTTTGATATTCAATCAAACGTCGAACAATTTTGTTGAGACACCCTGTACATTAGCAAATCCTATGTAAGTAATGGTTTATGCATTTCTCCATCTTCATGGTTCTGGGTTTGAAAGCAGGCAGGTATACTTCTATTTCTATTATAAAATCAAAAGACAGACCATTAATAGTTCTTGACCCAGCCTCATTTCTATGATCCTCCTTTTTCATAAAATATTTCACCATGAATCCTTTAGCTAATTTGTGACAATTACGAGATTATGTATTCTGTAAAATTGTAATTTTAAAACAAAAACATTAAAACCTCTCTTAAGGGTGGCCTGAAGCGAAAATTTTTATTGTTCCAAATGAATAGCACCATGATGACATCTCAAATCGTTTTGCAGTTATTTACTGATTTCAGGTAGCAACTGATGATGTCATATAGCTGAATCTTATCTTTGGAAAGTTACAGACACAAATTTAATATGAGATGTCTCGTGAATTCATATGATGTTTGGAAAGGCACGCTAATTGAATCAAGTTTTCTATAAACAAAATGACATCATCAGCCAATCCTACAAAATAGTCAATAATTCGAAAATGAAAAAGGTATCAACAAAATTTTAACTCAAGTTTGCATCATTCAGTGGTGCCATTTGCTGTCAGCAATAAAAATTTTCACTTCAGATCACCTTTATACTGAAATCATACTATGTAAATATCAAAAGTAATAACAAACGTGATGTAACTTTTCCCCTCAATTATTGCTTGAACTTGTTCTGCCAATAATTTCTGCATAAGTGCTAATCGTACCCATGCTCTAGCACGCCCAACATTTGTCCTACAACAAAAACATTTTGTGTAATCACAACAGGCAAGAACACAGTAACAATATATCATATACCTTTGCACAGCTTTTGAGAAATAATTACAAACCCATTTTCCACTATGAAGAGAAAATTGACAGTAGTCCTTTGGCTACCTTGTATAATCCTGAGAGATGATACTGCACCAGGTAGTCAGAAAACACAGTGGCCCCCCTTACGAACATTTTTTCGGAAATTTCGGCAATTTTCCATTCTTGTCGGAAAAATTGAAATATCGATTCTTACATTTTATGTGGCTCATCTGTAGCAAGTGAAATACAACTGAAAGCCCCACTTTTTCGTTCAAGAAGAGAAGCTTTTTACCGAAAAAGTAGACTTTTCGGCGAAACAGCTAGGTCTGTCATTCCAAAAAGCACTGATTTTTCTGCAAAAGTTATAAAAAAGAGGTTTTTCTGGCAAAAGGTGCAATTTCCCTTTAAAAAAGGTGGTACAATGTGCATCGAATTCGAAGGAATAAATTTCGCACCAAATAATTTTGGTCAACAACTCTTGGAACTTTCTGCGAACTTTCAGATGTTTTTACACAAATTTTGTTGACTAAAAGATGATACATTTACAGTTTGGTATAATTGCTTACACTTAGATGTTTTTCATTCATGGATAGTGCTTCATTTCAGGGATGGGTGACCAAACATTTCTCGAAGTGGTCATCCTAAATGATCGCTAAGATAGAGTTAGTTTTGATTTCGGTGAAAACATGCATATGGAAACGCAGATTTAAGCTTACGTATGCTGAAGGAAATTATAAGCGCATTTTTTGAAACAAAAATGTAAAAATGATCTGATTCTAAGTAATTTTGAAGCACACCATCTTCCAATTTCCTAAGAAGACCTAGTTACAATTGCTCACTAAAAATGGCGTTTTCCAACAATCTAGAGGTATCGTCATGAAAATTTTCCCGGGGGCAAGTCCCCAGACCCCCGGTTTTTCTTCCTCTGCTTCTGCCTCGCTTTAGCCTCATCTCGACCAAAAAAGGGTTGCTCTGTACTTTGATAGATTCTTCACTGTTATGGCACTTCGAAATGACGACAGTTCAAAGATATTTGGCCGTTGATTCTGTTATATTCCCAAGGAAACTTTGTCGATAAAATGTCTCTTTGTCTGAAAATTCTGACCTTTGCCCCCCCTCCAAAACTATGCTCCCAGAACGCCACTGCGTTGGCCTGTGGTGTAGCATTGAGTATACTTGCTCCAAGTCTATTCCGTGGTATATCAGCACTAAGGAAAATAGTTACCTCTGCGGGGGCGTAAATTATGACGAGTTTTCCTTGGTACTGATATGCCACGGAATAGACTTGGAGCAAGTCTAAGCATTGAGCCACTTGATCATTATGAACTAACTTTTCCATGTAACTAAGAGTCTAATTAATATACTTGGATCATAAGCCTCTCTCCATTGAAATCGGTCTCTTGATCCATTTGTTAAAGCAAGATTTTCTTTGTAAGACCTGGTATGGGAGTCTTGCAAGCAGATGAAACTTTTGACCAAGCCCTTTCAGCATTTTAGCCTTGCCAGAGTTGCAGGTAAACGTGATGTTATCAGGGAATACTGAAAAAGTTAAGCCTGATTTACACTAGGTTGTTACAATTGTTAAGAAAGACTTTAAAGGCAAAGACTCAGAGTTTGATTCCTTCTTTCTGCGTAACTCAAGAAAAAGTTGTGTCTGCCAGAAGTCCCATTGCAGTTTACAGAGCATTCATCTGCTTGGAAGAAACCTCTTTCCAAGACCAAGAAATAGGCATTACTGATGTCATTCAAACATATTCTCCATGCAAGGCAAGCTATGATAAGACATCCCAGGGGAGAAAATATTATCTCCTATTTCACTCTCCCCTGATAATACCATGTATATATGCCTGCAACTTTTGCCAAAACAAAATGTAGAAGGGAATTGGCAAAGATTTCACCAGTTTGTAAGACTCCCATACAAATTCTTAAGAAGAAAATCTTGTTTAACAAATTAATCAACTGACTGATTTAGATGGGGAAAGCTTTATGATTTAAATTGTACTCTTGGGTGCACGCAAAAATTTAGTTGATGACAATTGGATTGCTACATGTGATGCATGTGATGTCACAGTCCATGAAATGCAACACATTTTTCAGGCTCTCCTGGTATATACTGTACACTGGGAATTGAACCTGTTTCATTTCTTAACTGTTAAACGTTTGAAGATTGACCACAGCTCTATATACATACATAATATTGGCTATCTTTAAAACAAGGAACGGAACGACGGAACGGAACGACGGAACGGAACGACGGAACGGAACGACGGAACGGAACAACGGAACGGAACGCCGGAACGGAACGACGGAACGGAACGACGGAACGGAATGATAGAACAGATCAAAGATGCAATATGTTCATGAATTTGTGAACACATTGTCAGCCTTAGTTTTTCTTTTCTTATGAATACAGAGTTAAATATCAAGTTGCATTCAGTGAAAAATACATGCATTTTTCGTCAACTGTGGTAAAATCTTCCATAAATGAAGAAGCTCTTCTACAAACGATCGAGCTCATGAGTTGTTAAGTGTTTCCAACAAAAGATGCATTACCAAGCCAAAAAATTTGTTTACAATCTGCTTTTTTCTTGCTATTACCTAGGCTCAAATAATTACTAGCGCTATTCGGTTAATCATGATAAATTTTTTATATGAATCATGATGCATTAAATTTTATTAAAGTTAAGAAACTATGAAAGAAACTTATATCGTAAGAATTTGACCCAAAAGAAAGAAACTTTTCTGCAAATTTCAGAGCCGAGTTTGTACGAAAAATAAGTGTACATATGCACAAATCTTATGTATGAGGTTCATCAAATCTTTGAGTCAAAATCACAACCATAAAATTTAACACCTGCGTCTGGACGTCTGGGCCAGCCTCTATCATATTTATGACACATCGTGTACAGTCATTCTGTGGAGATTGAAAAACTTGAATAAGAAATATTGAGTTTCGAGGTCTTTTTTATCGGAATAAAAGACGGCTTTTAGTACTAACAGAAAATATTTGCGACTTTGAATTCGAATGAATTTAAAAAGTAACTGACAAGATTGCCATAATTCATGATAACTATAATGAATGCTATGAATAAAGCTTTTCTTCTTGATAGATACAGTCAAGATTTTCTTGACCCTTAATTTGGAATTTGTCTAAACCATATGACCTAATACAAATCTTGTGCTGCTTAGTAGAATTATCGTAAGCGAGAACCGTGGGAAATAAATATAGAATGAACCTCATTCTACACAAAGGACAGCAAAATCAGAATAATCTCTGAACTTTTTCAACGGAAATCAATGTATGAATTCCACACCGTTTGACTACTTCACAATATTGTACGATACCCATCTCCGGTTCATTGTCCAGGCTGAGCCCTCAGGGTGATAGTCGCCAAGGTAAATTAGATTCCTTTCAATTTTTCTAATATCAATATTGGGGTTGTTAGCTCTTCTGGCATCTTGAAAAACATGGAAGGTGAAATATTGGAATGGAGTAGAATGGAATAGACTGTACTGGGTTGGGCAACTTTCCATATATTACAAAAATTTCACTATCATCAGGCAAATCAAGTCTGGGCGTTTGCGGACTGATTTTTCGTAAAAACTTTGCTCTGAAATTTGTAGTACAGGTTTTTGCACTCCAGGTCCAAAATGCACGAGATAAGTTTCTTTAAGGGTTTCTTAAAGGGCATATGTCAAGTCAGCAGTTGGTTAATAAAACAAAGAATTTTGGAGTGGAATTCCATTGTTTCGTGACTTTCTGTTTCAACTGAATAAATTTCTACTGCTGTGAAACTTTGGCTTCGATCCTGTGCTTTGTACTAAATATTGAAGTAGCAGATCGGCTCACGGCAGATGCCTTTTAATTTTCATGAAATTAAATCTAACAATTTATCATGGTTAACCGAGTAGCGCTAGTAACTATTTGGGCCTAGCTGATAGCGAGAAGGAGGCAAATTGCAAGCAAATTTTATTGCTTGGTTATGCATTTTTGTTAGAAACACTTTGCAACTCATAAGCTCGATTGTTTCTTCAAAAGAAGAGCTTGTTGCTTTCATGGAAGATGCTATAAGCTGGTTATTTTTTCAAACCATGCAAAGCACGAAGCAGCTGCAGGCGCACTTTAGAACACCGACACAGATTTTAGGACTGGCCTCTTGATCTTTCAGAGTTTCCATATTAACATGATTCTGTTGGCTCCACAAAGCCTTACTATGCCATCCTAAATGACAACTAAACAAATGAGCAACAACAAGAGCTTTCACAAGCCTCTTGCACCCAGAACTAATTTGTCTAACATTAGCCCTCCTTATCAATTGCTGTTCCCAGAATCTAACAATACGGGCACTGAAATTGTTCCAAAAGAAAATAAGGTAAGCATGGCAATGCATTTCTGGAATCAACGAAATGTTAAAGGAAATAGCACAATGTTTCTAAATTCGGGAGAGGTTAGTCATGACCCTGTAATAAAACAGCTGACCAAGGCAAGCCCTTAATCCCGGTAAACGAAAAGGACACGGCGGGGGAATCCAAGCGGTAATTTCTAATGCTTTCTGGTGCAACTGGGGACTCCTTGCAATGCAAATATGCACTACTTAATAGACGACTTTCAGCAGATTACAAAAAGTTATGCAAATGGGCCTAATTAAATTCTTCAAGCAAGGGCCTACATTTAAGTACAAAGCACTAAACAAAACATAACATCAAATCAATCAACAAAGCATCATTTACAAACCAAAACTCCGTTTAAAGCACAATTATCTAGGCTGCATTTTTCATACCTAGCCTACATTTTGCTATATATATCATGTGTATTTTCATTGAATCCAATTTGATACTGAACTCTGTATTTATAAGGTAAACCAACATTAAAGTTGATAATTTATTCACAAACTTGTGGACATATCACCTATTTTTCCATTTCGCCATTCCATTCCGTTGTTCCGTTCCACTGTGCCGCACTGTCATTCCATTCTGTCATTCTGTTCCATCATTCCGTTCCGCTGTTCCGTTCCGTCATTCCGTTCCGTCGTTCCGTTCCGTCGTTCCGTTCCGTCGTTCCGTTCCGCCGTTCCGTTCCGTCGTTCCGTTCTGTCGTTCCGTTCCGCCGTTCCGCTCCGTCGTTCCGTTCCGTCGTTCCGTTCCGCCGTTCCGTTCCGTCGTTCCGTTCCGTCGTTCCGTTCCTGGTTTTAAAGATAGCCCATAATATTCATCTTGAAATTAATCATCTCTTCTCAAATTCATTGATTATTTAATTAAAAAATCTAAAATTTTTGAGCACTGCAAATTACTAAATTCCACAATTTTTAGCACCTAGTTTTATCTACTCAAGGATTGAAATGAATAAGTAAATAAATACTTGATTGATGGCAAACTTCTAACACTTGACATCATGTCTTTTAAACTTGTAATTCTGTTCTCCATTGCTTCAAGGACACCCCAGAAATCTTTTCGGTATCCCAGCAGACTTCTCTTCCCTATAAAACAGTTTGATCACAATGAATTAGGGGTCAGTCATTTATTGATTTTATCCTGCTTAGCATCATTTTGAAGCTAACTTACGGACCCCCACACCCTTAGCATTGGTCCATTCAAAACTGACAAAAGGGTTGCAGTAGACCTACCAGGAAGGCCTCAAAAGTACTAGACCTAACTTTATTGGCATTCCTGGAGGTTCAGTGAACATTCTACAACCGAGCAGATTGTGTGACAATGGGCTCACCAGGGAAGAAAATGAATCATGAATTATCAAAGTCTTCACAATATTACAGAAATATATCTTTATGAACATCTGTGTAAGTAATTTTTTGTCTTAGCCTTTTTTGTTGACCTCAACCCATTAATGTTGGAATGATGCTACGCTAGGACAAAATTAGATACATGACTGACTCATTACATCCTAGTAAGTCCTCTTGAATTTCTGCAACATTGCATGAAAATATTTTGGAGACTTTTTTCATGCAAAGTAAGTCTGGAGATACCTGCTGTACACACCTTGCAGAAATTGACACAAAAATATTCTTAACATAAATTTAAAAATTTGCAAATAGAAATTGGAAAAGCAAGGCACAGATTTCAAATTGAAAACTGCAATGGCACAACTGCTGAGACTTCACAAAACTATATGTCATTGAACAATAGGGGAAACAAAGAATTATCTTCTGGGAGCTCCCCTGCAACAGCAACTACCTACAACTGTTTCTCTTTTGGGCCAAAAAGCTTTGCTTCACCTAATATCTTGGAGAAGTCATGGAAAATCATTCCATTCACTGGGCATGACAATAATCTGGGGAGTAATAGAAACTGAAATCAGAAACTGGTTTAGGGGTCACCAACAAATGACTTTCATCCCCGCTAACAGATTTTGTCCTTAAGATCTGATCCCCCTCTTCCCCTGCTTAACAGGTAAACTTTTTAAAGGCCAAGTTACCTTGGCCTGCAAAATACATGTTGTTTCAATACATTTTCTTGTGGCATACCCTACCATCTCTTGTCAAAAAAAGTAGAGAAAGGTGAGTAAAATAATCGTAAACAGGCCCGTCGGAACATATATCATATTGGGGGGGGGGCTAAAAGGAGGGCAAGCGAAGCCTAAGGAAAATTTTTCATGAACACGCCCTTTAGATCGTTGGAAAACGCCCCATTTTTGGAAAATGTGCTATTGACGGAAGCAAAGGATCACAACTAATAAGAGTCTTTCCCTGAAAATTTTGAAATTTTCGACTTGTATGACATCAAAAGATATTGCATTTTTGATAGATTCTGGTAGCTTCCTCCAATACCTACAAGTTTGAGTCTTCATTGCTATGATCTTGGCTTTTACATCCTTCTTCACTCTCAAAATCAACAAACTTCAGCAAATCATTGGGGGGGCTGAAGCCCCCCAGCCCCCCCCTTCCGATGGGCGTGGTAAATTGTCAAAGTTTCAAGCAAAAGTACAATGAAAACAGGGTATTCAAGATCTTCAATGCTTATTTCAATAGCAATTTTTCTTATTGGAATTCCCTCCCCAAAACAACAATCTTAACAGCTTCAGGTGAGGCCCCCCCTAAAGGGACAAAATCCTTTAACAGGGTTGAAAAGCTTTTGTTGATGGCCCCCACATTAACTGAGTGCGTCTGCGTTTTGTTTTGCCTACGCGTAGACCCATTATTACAAAAGAAGAAAGGGTCTACGAAACAAAGAGCAAAAGCTTGCTACGAGGTTTCTGGATTTCTGGAAACTTAATTTATGCAGCCTTTGTTTAGACACGCTTCACAAATAATTTGAAAAGAGGATCAGAATAATTAATTGGGCGGCCGTAGCAAGCCTTTGCTCTTTGTTTCGTAGACCCTTTCTTCTTTTGGAATAATGGATCTACGCGTAGGCTATGTTTTGTTTTGCAGCCTCCCCTTATCAAAAAACTTTTTTAGTTAAATTATTGCGAAAATTTTGCACCTTTCAATCCATGTCTAAATACATGTTCCATCACAATAAAAAATTGATTCAATGGCACAAAATCATCATCTAAACTTCGGCCTTTCCTCAGAGATGTATCAATTAATGTTTTGATGCAAATTTTTGCGATGTTCAAAAGATTACAACGCTCTGTTTTCCCTCTATTATTTATGTTACTTTGTGAAAGACTTGCAGATGACATAGATGCTGATCTTTCTCCGCCATAAGCTGTCACTATAATTGAATCAGTGCTTTCATCAACTGCGTTACTTCCATTTTGTGCCGCCATCTTTCTATCTTTCTTGTTTGTCTTTGATTCCAAATAGAATCGAGGCTACAACCCTCCGCTCCTCCGCAAAACCTTGCAGCAAGCTGCGCCAATTATTGCAACAATAAGCCAATCACATTCGTGCATGACGCTTTCTGCAAGCTGATTGGTCCTCCTGGCTTTCTGCAAGCTGAATTCGACTCTAAAAAGTAGTTTTTAAGCTTTTTTGTGAAGGATGGTTTATTTTGTAACTTTTTTATGCGCAATGACAGAGAATTGTTAGAGCGAAATGTTACAACGACATGTTATCGAGTCTAATCCATTGAACTGGTGTAATCAGTCTAACATTGGCTTGGCAATGCAACCAAAACACAGTGAGCAAAGAAGAATGAATGAGGAAGAGATTGAGTTGAATTGTTAGTTACCAGTCTCTTTGTTTGTGACGCTGTGAAGGAGTACAGAATCATTTGTAACATGGTCGGTCATGGTCATGTCATGCAAAAACACGATCGAAGAAAAGTGAAGTTGCAACGATTCATCAGTTGTAAAGTCTTTCAAAGATCTAAAGATGATTTCGCGTTTTAACGTTGACTTATGCATCAAGATATATGCAGTAATCTATTTATCAAGTATTCGTAAAGGTATGGATATTATTTGTATTTTCTTTCTATTTTAATTCTCCACCGTAGCTGACTTGCAGCACTCTCACCGCGACTGAAGCTTCTCTGTGGATGGAATTCGTCACGAAATCTCTTTTAATGACAAATCAAAGACAGAAGTTTTGTTCTGTTTATTTCGGCATAAAATGCAGCATTTCAACGATTGAAGATTGATATTCTCAAAGCGATTTATAAACAAGAACTCCCTCTATTTTGTTCTTTCGTTGTTATTGTTTTCAAAGAAGACCGACTCCGATATCTAGGCCGTTATTGTTGGTTGTGTCGTGCGTTCAATTGCCACCCCTGGATTCAATCAATTTTCTGTCGCGATGTGTTTGATTGAGAATAGAGACCGATGCATAAAATGATGGAGTATAGCTTAGACATCATTTCATCCAATAAACTCTACACGTTTCAAACTACGGAATGAGAAATCAACGGGAATTGAAAAGTTGTTTGTTGCTGTTTTCAAAGCCAAAATGAGATTTTGCTGGAAACCTTTTGCAAATTTTTGATAACATCGAGCACCTTTCCATTGTGACTAAGGGGCCATCGACTTTCGATTTTCATATTTTTTAACGGCATTTGGCCGTTAAGATCGGAACCCCCTCCCCCCCTCCCCGTTAACGGCCTTCTACCAAACGGGCCTCCGATCGGCCTAAAATTTTTGGCCTAAGTAAGACTTGGGGAGCAGCAAACAAATGTCTTGTGGAACATGCTGGACTTCAACCGAAAATACGCCATATCGGGAGGCATAGTAAAACTGTTCTATTCTACACTCTATATGTTATTTGTAAAGATTTTATCTACGCTTTTACAAAGATTCTCTTACGGAGATTTCCGTACGATTTTTTATTTTCTTAACGGCCTAAGGGTAAGACCCCCTCCCCCCATAACGGCCAATTGCCGTTAAAAAATACGAAAATCGAAAGTCGATGGCCCCTAATTGAAGCATCAAAATAAATGCAGGTGTCAATGTATTATAATTCATTGGATGCACTTTCATCGGGAGGTAGATACTTGATTAAAACTATCAAGTCAGAAGTAGCGACATTTATGGCCAGCTTCCGTTACCACTTGAAACGAATCCAGCGAGAAGGGCTGCAGTTTTATCTTAATCAGTTTTTGCGGCTTTCTTCGTGACTATTTGTTTATGAATACTCCCATGGTTGTGCAGTCTTTTGTTGATTAAAACCATAACAAACCTTATTGAGTCTTTCCTTGCTAAAGTCTTTAATCTCTGAAAAGAACCTTTTGTGTAATTTGCGATCCTGTATTCGTCGATTGACGCCAGAAGATCAAATTCTGATTCTTAACAAGTTCATTTTGTGGTGTCTTTGGCTTTCCATTTCGAAAAGTCTCAAATTCTATCACTTTCTTGTTTGCAATCTATCTATGGATGCGATTAAAGTACTTGAATGTTGGTCATCAGAGTAAAAAGATGCTTTCAAGCAGCAGACAGGACCCATAACGTCTTAGCTGCTTGACGTTTTGTTAACAGAATTCCATTTATCAGAAATTAGTGGATGGCCAAAATTTTAGGAAACTGGTTTTGAAGACATGGTCGGAAATTAGAAGTTAAATTCAAGCAGTGAAAACAAGGGAAATATGTTGTTGAGCCACCATTCTTCATTCTTGGGTAAAATTCACTGCAATCTTATGTGAAATTCCTAAAAGAACATTTTGCTGCCAAAAGTTGTGTCCCACTGGCACCGCATGTCTGTCAAGACAGTTTGCAATGTTGTTTAAGCAGAAAAGGGTTCTACTTTTGAAAATTCATACTGTAGCACCAAGATAACCTGACAGACTAATAATTCAAGTTCTTGTTCAAATTCTTGCTGAAAAGCTGAGGTATGTTTCATAATTTTTGACCTAAAGAAATTGTTTTGTTTGTTAAGTGCAGGGTTGCCAAGATGTTTTGGAGGCCCAGAGGCTAAACTGTGAAATGAGGCCCCCTGCAAGCAAAGTGAACAGAAGATTTTGTGATCAGCCCCATTAGACTGAATTGAAATGCATTTCAGAACAATTCCTGCAGTAAAAATTTTGAAAATTTTTCAATTATGAAGTACCTGAAAAGGGCCTAAGAAACTCTTCAAATGAATAATACTCAAGGATATGACATAGATTTTCAAGCAAGTAATGAAGATTTTAAATGCCATGGCAATAATGGACAGACGGTAGCTCTCGTCCGTGAAGAATTGTGCGAAGAATTGTATTTTCTGCTTTGTTCTGTGTAATTTTACCTGCAGCATATCTCCATTGATCATAAAAAACACAGAAAAAATACATCTCTTAGTTAAATGCTATTATTTTCAAAAAGTTGACATCTTTTCTGGCTCTCCCAGTAAAGACACTGATATGAGGACAGCCCTGTCTAAACGCCTTGGCCTATTCAACCCCAATGAGTTCCCTGATGAAAAACCAAAAGCAAACTCTGTCTCAGGGCATGATGAGAATCCCACTGGTACAAACTGCCTTGTCAGCAAACCCTTCACTACAAATTGAGCAACCTCATGAAAAATTTAAGAAAACATTTTGATGAATATACAGTCCTGTGCTCCTTGCTGAAAGTTTTACTATTTTTAGATCACCAGAACCCTGCCCCTGGTTCAAAAAATTCTGTCCATTCACATCCTAGTTTTTTTAATATTTAGCATTGTAAGTATTTATTTCCTTAGTTATTTCCTTTCATTTGTAGTAACGGGTGAGCCAGAAAAAAGTTCCCACTTTTGAAAATTCATAGCACCAAGACTACTTCACAGATTTGAATCATTCAAATTTTAGCTAAAAGCCGACAGATCAAAGTATTTTTGTGATTTTTCTCACTGTCCTACCAGTGCAACAAATATAGGTTAATTCAACTTTACAAAAATTTCATGGTTGCAAAATGACTGAAAAATGGCCTAAAACATCGATCAATTCATAAATGACTTCTTGCACAGAATAATGAAGGAAATGGAACTTCTCATGGGTGAGAGATATCCTCTAGGCATTAATTGCCTTGGGATTGAAAATCTTTTGTACTTGTTTGAAAATCGATGTCTTATAACTCTTAAGGGAGGTGGAACGCCCATGGCCTATTGTTCGATTTGAATAGAGTTCTTACGATTTAATCAATGTTCTAGGCCCTTTTTCCGTCATTTTGCAACTATTAAATTTTGATAAAGTTGAATTTACCAATTCTTCTAGTGCTGGTAGGACAGCGAGAAAAATCACAAAAATACTTTGATCTTTCAACTTTTAACTACAACTTGAATGATTCAAACCCGTGAAGTAGTCTTGGTGCTATGAATTTTCAAAAGTGGGAACTTTTTTCTGGCTCACCCGGTATAGTAGATTAGTTTTGATTTTGATTAGTTTTATATGTATATATAAGAAAACATATGTATAGCTAGAAGCAAAGTCGTATATATACATTCCATATTCATGTCAACCAGTGTGTATGTTTGTTTGTAAACTTATTTTATTTCAAATTTGCTTCTAGCTATACATATGTATATATACATTCATGTGTACATACATTCATATACATTCATGTGTATATATACATATGTATAGCTAGAAGCAAATTTGAAATAAAATAAGTTTACAAACAAACAAACAAACTGGTTGACATTTGACCTCTCACTTGGGCATTTAGGTGGATGTATACGGACACCACTGATGTATGGACATGTGTACCCAAATACAAGGCATCTGCCACAAAATGTATGTCCTTTTTTTTGGGGGGGGGGGAATCACAACAATGTGAGATGATGCACAATTTGCACTGTTTTTTTTTGTAAATTATAGCCAAATAATACCCAATTTGTAGTTCCTTCCCACAACTGTCTGACAGCAATGACCCCCATCCCCTTGAGAAAGAGAGAGATCTTCCTCAAATTTTTAAATGATGTTTTCTTTGAAAATCTTTCACCAACTTTACAATTTTTTAACAAGGTTGATTATTTGATTATCAAATCAGTAGAATTTAATTTAATTTTCACTTGGTGGTGAGAAAAGGAAAATTATCTTATGGATCTCAGTGGGTAACCTTCATGTGACCTCAGTGTGTCCTTCCTCCCTTAATCTGTGCTCCTTATACTGTAATGAGGTGAAACAGCCAGGAAAGCAGGATTCATACCTAATTTTGTAAGAGGGATGCTGTATCTCAACTGGTGATGAGATTAAGGTCACTGTCATACAGAGTTTTGGTCATTTTGAACCATCATCTTTTAAGTATGTGCCTAGTTGATAAAAAGCACTGAATACCAAGCTACTCTGTGCATTCTAACAAATCCAGTCATTTGATTTGTCTGATATGTTACGATTCACAGGCTAGCCTTGTACCCTGTACTTTGCAACAGGATTTGATTATCTTTTACAGAATTTTTATAAGACTAAAGATGGAATGAATGAAATTAAACATAATGATATTGAATGACTTCTAAATATGTCTTAATTGCCCTCCTTTTACCAAATAACCATGTGACCTATATGCCTAACAATGAGTCAAAATTCTTCTTATGAGTATTTTTGCAAATTGGTTTTCATATATTACTTTAAATGTGTAAATGCAAGGGCAATGTCAATGATTTGTGTACCAATTAAAACTAGTAACTGCTCCCTGATGAAATATTCAATATTGCCCTATAAGCAAGGTCCTATATTTTGCCATATGCTGCAATATTTGGGCCTGCAATGTTTCCAATTCACTCCTCAAAAGGTTGCAGACTATCTCAAGATGCAATGTTTGATCATAATCACTAGTCCTAGTGGTCACTAGACTGATGCCTTTTCATCCCTTGTTTCCCTGCGTTCCTTGGTCAAGAGGATATTGACCAAGTGATATCAGCAAATCAAAGAACGCAGGGAAACAAGGGACGAAAAGGCATAAGTCTAAGTGGTCACTATGGTTTGATCAAGTGAACTAGACTTATGCCTTTTCATCCCTTGTTTCCTTGTGTCCGTTGATTTGCTTATATCACTTGGTCAAAAGAGACTCATAATATGACTATTGAAAAGTGGACCCTATGGCGGGAGTTCTCTTACACTAAACAAAATCGCTTCAAAATCTGGTCTAAGGAGAAAAAGAGTCTAAGGAGTGTTCAAACATTGAAAAGGAATCTTGTAGTGCAAAGACTGATGTTGTCTCGACCTACAAATCGCAAAACGCATGCCTTTCAGGTAGAAATCTTCCTCTGCAGAAACAAAATAGATCCATCGAAGCTGTGAGATCTCTAGACCTCATCAACGGCTTTTTATATGCAACAACAACAACTTTCTAAACAGCGCCGCTTGATTGGTTGAAAGCCAAATTCTAGCGATTCTGTTGACCAAGTGATATCAGTAAAGTAAAGAACGCAGGGAAGCAAGGAACGAACAGGCATAAGTTTACAAGTGAACATGAGTGTATCACGTGAACAATAGTTTGTGAGTTAAAGGACATTGTCATGTAATTTGCGAAATTTCCTTCAGCTACCTGTTAAAACATTGCTGGAAGGAAAAGAGAGAATGAGTGAACTGCAATGACTAACTTCGTATTTTGTGTCACTTAATGTTATATCTTTCGCCATTTCTTTCATTTCAACCAATTTCCTTTCGTGCGTTCAATCCTGCTTTTGTTGACCCTTGCTGTTGGTTTGAAATGAAATAAACCGAACGCTGGTCGGCTCACAGTGCCGTGAATTTATTTAGAATTCGGCGTCTTACTCTTATTTCAGTGTGATCAAGATGGTTTACTTGCGCATTATAGTTCACAATGCGATAAAAGATGAAGCTTACCAAATCATTCTTATTGGCAAAGCCACGGCTCTTGGCCCCGCTATTGCCTCTACAATGTCAGAATTGCTTTTTAGCTAGGTTGGCGTTCAACTTTAATGTTTTTGCGATATCGAAACAAATCTCTCTGACGTTTCTGAGTTTTTACTTTGTATATTTGGCCTAAATGCCTGTGAAAACTGGGGAAAAGACTAATGGTCATTAAAATTTTAGTTATGCCCCGTTAGGCCGTAGCCATGGTTATGGAGATGAGGTCAAGAATTGGACTCGGTGGATGAGAGATGACACAAACCAGCATGAATGTCAAAAATATCATAGTGCAAAATAGGAATGCTTCCTTTATCATTATCTCACATCTTGAAAGGGTTTTGTACATCCTAATCTTTAGTTTTAATATGCTTGGTAAGCTAGATGCGCTTGCAAACCCTGCTGTGATGGTTATCTAATAAAATGCAATAAATACTTAAATATACACCCATCTGCGATACTGCACTGTCTGCCTTAAAAATACTTATGTATTCTACATTTATTTCATTGCATATTATAGCCATTAGATTTTATCTGAAAAACATCGAATCTGTTTAGGACGTTTTTGCAACATAGATAAGCAAAGCTTCACTTTGGTCGCATACTAGAATACACATTTTGGTTTCAAGGACCTCGATGTTACAACGAACTTCCATTGGAGATTCGTTCCTTGAACTCTTTTATTCTATTCAGATCAAGACTGAAGGAATATTATGATTCCCTGTAAATAAGATACGATTGTTGAAACGATTTGTTGTAGTAAATATTCTTGTAACTATCTCGACAAGTTTACACTGCATTAGGATTACTTCATTAATTTATGTTACTTTTAATTTTAACAGGGCCCTTGTTGATAACAATACTTTCCAGTGTTGGTAAGGTTTTTACCCTGTGTAAACATGTATATTATTATTATTATTATTATTATTATTATTATCATCATCATCATCATCATCATCATCATCATCA
Source organism: Aurelia sp. 3 sensu Dawson et al. (2005) (assembly GCA_964020215.1). Taxonomy (NCBI): domain Eukaryota; kingdom Metazoa; phylum Cnidaria; class Scyphozoa; order Semaeostomeae; family Ulmaridae; genus Aurelia; species Aurelia sp. 3 sensu Dawson et al. (2005). The sequence goes on from OZ026593.1 coordinate 63,591, forward strand.
TCATTATTATTATTATTATTATTATTATTATTGTTATTATTATTGTTATTATTATTGTTATTATTATTATTATTATTATTATTATTATTATTATTATTATTATTATTATTATTATTATTATTATTATTATTATTATTATTATTATTATTATTATTATTATTATTATTATTATTATTATTATTATGGACTTGATAAAGGTGTCTACGACGTTTATTCAATGCCAAAATACCCGCCGAAAATGTCTGAAAAAGTCTCCAAATCATGATGTACGATTTTTACATCAAGCAACAGCTGAAACAAATATTCAATACGACACCCATGAAAACTCAAAGGAAGTAACAAAATCTGTTAGATCTCAGCAAATAACAAGAATTTCAGATGAAATAGAATACCAAGGATACATAGTGAAACTGATGTGGTCACATGGCTCAGATATATTGAAAAATCTTTGGACTGAGACAAGGGACATCCTACCATCTAATATTTACAACTTCACAGTACGATATCTGAACAATACCCTGCCAACACTTAAAAAACATGACCATGTGGGGGAAATCATCAAGCGACATTTGCTTGGCTTGTAACAGTAATTCCCAGTCTCTAATGCATGTCGTCTCTGGCTGTAAAGTACATCTGCAACAAGGGCGTTACACATGGCGTCATAATTCCATCCTCGCCAACATCACAAAAGCACTTGTAGGCTTAAAAGATGTTCAGATATATGCTGATCTTCCAGGGTATGCTTGTCCAACATCAGTAACAAGATCATTAAAAAGGCTTGATTTGATATTAGTACACCGCAACGAAAACGTCGTCGTCGTTGAATTAACGTGTGGATTCATAACAAAAGTAAAGGAGAACAGTGAAAGGAAACAAACCAGCTATAATGAAACGCTTCAAGACTTGCATGGCAGATACAAAAACGCTACTTTCGTCAATCTGAGTATGAGCGCTCTGGGACTAATCGGTAAAAACGATTCTGGGAAAAATCTACTAAATACATTAACAAGTATTAGAGTTCCAAAACTAAATGCAACAAACACGTAATTAGAACAGCAGTCAATTTTTGTATTCGATCAACATACTATCTTTTTTGCAAGAAGGACAAAGACTGGCTAGATCCAGATCTCCTAGTATTTTAAAGGACTTGTCGATAAGATGTAAGGTTGTGGACTTTAACAGCGGTAAAATGTATTTTGTCATGCCCATTTTGGAGAGTGGCATATACAATAATTTTTATCTTGTATAAAAAATATTTTATGTAACTTGTTACTTTTAGGGATGAAATGTTTTCCTTATTATTATATTATAAATACTTTTTCATAGATTTATCGTACATCGTAACAACTTATATTTTACGAATAAAATAGAATTGAGTCTATATATTTACGCCAGTCTTGTTGTTTTGTACTTTTCACTTGAAATTAATGCTTCGTTTTGATGAGTTTTGTTCTCATTCTTTAAAGAACTGAACATAACTTCATGACTTCTTTAACCACAACCAATTTTTATCAGTTAACTAAAGACGGATATATGTGCTGAGGCCTCCGGGGAGGTACTCATTTCTTTTTCCGTACATGGACGTGCCTGCTGAATAGGCTATCATTTTCAGGATTCCGACCCTGGGAGAGGGTACCACTTTTGTCTAGTCAGCTCCGTGACAGGGTCCATATATTCACAGTTTTGACTCCAAACTGTCGTCGTTGTGGGTCATTTGCTCTCTTCGAAAATGATTTAAATCGTTTGATGGCAACATTTCCGCATTTTCTGATAGATTTCTCACAAATTTCTAAGGTAGCGCGAAATTTTGTTTGAACAAACTCAAGGGCATTGTTTTCAAAAATTTTACTCTGGGACAGGGATCATTTTCAAGAATTCTACTCTGGGACAGGATAGCTTTCCATATTTTGCTGCGGCATTTCCCCGTACGTTCGTGGTTCAAGTACTACCTCCCCCCTTTCCTCCCCTGTGAATGAACCATGAAGAGGCCATCTTCATTCAACGATCATAAGATTAATGGTTGGCCCAAATTTGATAAAGGAAGGAGGGCCCAAAGCCGCTCACGGATGCTCAGATATCCTCAGGAATTTCTTCTTTTGCAAATGCTGTAAACCAAGATTTAAATTTGGACTCTTTCGTTAGAATGCCATGGGAATTCTGTCAATAAACTGAAATTCAATATTTGTAAAATGATGAATTACACACTGGTCTTAGTTTGATGTGCTAATAAGTTATTTCATGCTCTGTTGATCATTAAAAGAAAGTTAAATAAGGCCACGGTTGATGTTTATACTCGATATGTGAGCTGTCTTCCTAGTAAATGGAACTTTTCTTAGCTTCAATCTTGATTGTCAGTTTCCAACTGTTACAGAAGCTTTTAGGTCGGGTTACATTTTCTTTGATTTATAAATTTCTGGAATGCAGCCGTAGCCCGATATTTCCTCACTTTGCTGGCTACCTTACCCCCCCCCCCCCCACTTTGAAACCACACTTGTGATCCCTTTCCTCTTTGCTTTGAGTTAGAAATAGAGATTCCATTTCCAATTGGCAAGACTTACTCCAATAAAATAGCCGAAATATCTGACTAAATCCTTAACATTCTGAAAATATTTTCCAAAATTTGGCTGGTAATGAATGGGCATGAATTAAATATATCTACAGCCAAAAGATCAGTGTTACTCTTCTTGAATTTTTCAATTTCTTGAATTGTATCGATATTGCAAACAAATTATTTTATGCGGTGGACTCTTTATTTTTCAGTTTCCACGTTACTTTGTGAATGCGATGAATTCTGCCCTGATAACCATTTCAATAACTACTCATGTGCAACAAGCAAAGGGTACTGCTTTGCAAAGTTACATTATGACATCAAAAACAAGACAACAGTACGAACACATGGATGCACAGCTGATACTCATGATGGAGGCATTTTTCAATGTCGTCACAAAAAACATGAAAAACCTACTGAAATGATGTGTTGTAAAGATTCGGATTACTGCAATAGTCGATTAGATCCAACGATGACATTAACAACGGATTCGAAATTACATCGCAAAGGTACCAATTTCTTTTCTTCATGAGATTTTTTATGTTAAATCTTCTTTTTGGTTTGAAGTACTTGAAAGGACAGGGGCGGATCCAGGGGGGTGCAACGGGTGCGCAAGCACCCGTCAAAGTTGCAAGGAAATCATTGAGGGCAGGCTTCCTATAATCTTCTGTTGTAAAGTATTTGATTAGATATCATTTGTTCAAATACATGAATGATAAATTTCATGAGACCGCCATATTTTCACTGCCCCAGTGCCCCCCTCCTGCCCCACCTTCCGTCGACAGTAAATTTTACTAGACGCTGGGCATCCTCCCGCGGCTTGACCAACACAAATAAACAGTCTTTATTTAGAAGGGGAATCTCCTCATTTCCTTTCCGTGCGGAGGCAAGCACAGCGCAAGTCACGCAATGAAGGCGCCTTGGTGCAAACCAATCAGAGAGGTGCATGAAGGGTGCTGGAAATTGGCGGGAGCACCCGTAGTTTGAATCTGAGGTGTGCAAGCCAATAGGAAAGAGCCTTGAGGGGTGCAAGCCAATAGGAGAACGTTTGATAGAAATGACAAGACCATTAGCCAATCACCAGATGAGGAAGAAGCTTTTTTCAAACCAGAGAACCGCGGAAAAACATCAGCCTGTCAAATTTCGGCCCAAGATGTGAGATTATCTAGGCTGCACGCAGGCTAGAGATTATCCCTTTTACGAGGAAAGAAAGTTTCGAGTTGGAAGTCTCAAGATATACCAACGAATCCGAGGATGTTTTGAACAACTTTTGAACCTTCATCAGACACCAGAAGTTATCAAGCAAAGACTCAGCCAGTGAGGCAACGTCGGTGGTTATGGTAGGCCCTATATATTTTATGTAGCGCTTCTCTAGGCCAAGAATTAAATCTAAATCATTTGATTTAACAATCATATGACTAGGACAAGATTTTTTATTTACTTTTGTATTGGAAACGTTAAAAGTTTAGTTGTTTGAATTTGGCAGTCGCTGCTACGCGAGTTGTTGTTTGGTAGGGTGGTTGATCACGATTGTGCAGAATATCAGGTAGGACAAAAGGGGCTTTATAGCAGTAGATTGTCTTACAAAATATTATGGCTCAAATCACAATTCTCAAACGTATTTGGTTTCAATGAGTTTCTTAGCCCTCCTTGAAATGTAAAGGATGCACAATTACCATACAAATCAAACGAAATCCCACACCACCGTTCTTCAAATAGGAAATGTTTTGATTTTGGTGTTATTTGCAGTTTGTCCTAAAATTTCATTGAAATAGATAGTTTACACTGTCCTCCCATTTCTGCGCTATCCAAATTCTGAAAAGTCTGAGAGAAATTGCTATTTAATTGTCTAACTGAAATTAAAGCTTTGAAGAAAAATAAAGGGCGTGGTCATGTTTCAGCAAAAGTAAAGGGCGTGGTCCCCAAAAAATTTTCCGGCGGCTCCGCCCCCGGACCCCCGAGCCTTACGGGGGCTCCGCCCCCGCCTCGCCGTCCTATGGCGGCTTCGCCGCCACATACCCTTGGCACCCGTCAGATTTACACCTGGATCCGCCCCTGAAAGGAACTTTACGAATCTATTTTAATTTGAATTATTTTCAAAGTTACAGCATGTTTTTCTTTTTATGGAAAATACTCAAAGCAGCTGTTGACAAAATAGAAACCAAAACAATGACACTCGTTGTCCCAAAAAAGGTTTGAAAAATCACGAAAATTTTATCGCATGGCCGGTCTGTAAAATTCTTTTCTTTTTTAACAAGTTGATCAAAACATAAATTATTTCCCTGATCTTGGCAATAATATTAACTAACTAATAACTAACTAATAATATATTAACTAATATTATTTCCCTGAGCTGATCTTGGCAGTGATGCAAAAATTGACTAAGTTTAGCTCTTTTTAGGCCTTTCAGGTTTTTAAACACTAGCGAATTTATTTTTGCATAATTAGCTTCTCATTTTGTCATGAAAATCAGAGGGAAACAAGACCTATCACTGTAGATGAATTGCATGATCGACAAAAGAGATTGAAGGGAAAACTTTACCGTAGGTATGATCAAGTTTCAGTAATTTTTGAGCAGCGGAATTATTTTCAAGTTAGCTATGGTTTTTGAGATGCAAGTGTCCCTCTTGTTGTTTACGATTTCAGATGCCAAAATCTTAAACAAGTTGAAACATAAAAGATATTGTGATTTTGATAACAATAAAGATATCTTATGGTTTATGATGTTATAGATGATTGAATGATTTGATTGATCAATTTGTAGGAATAACAAAGAACAAACATGCATCAACTTATCATACCCCTCATGGCATTGCATTGGTTATTTCTATCACTGTTTGTGTTATGCTGCTTATAATTCTTGTTACTTATTTGTATTTCAGGTAAGCCCCTTTCATATTATTACCACCATGTTTGCGCTGTGATCACAGGGCCGATACCAGCTATGCCTGCATAGGGGGGCGAAAAACCAAAATTTTCCGACGAAAAAACCATCAACAACAACAGCAACAACAACAGTTGTACCGATCTAACTCCGCGGTAACTAAAATTTGGCCACATTTCGCAATTCAACGTTGAAATCAACACAATTAGTTAATATCAACAAAAAATATGCCATAAATTCAATAATTTCTGTTGGAATTTATGTTTTTACACAAAAAAATTCATGTTTTTCTACATTATTTCTCCTCAAAATCCTCCAGAACTAGTTATTTAGAACACAAAAATTCCGACAAGAGAGCAAAATTTTCCGACAAATGGTCTGCTGGGGGGGCGCTCCGCCCCCCCAGCCCCCCCATTGGCTTCGGCCCTGTGTGATCACAACGGACGAGTAAATACCATAGCAATGATATTGAAGAAAGCCTCGTTTGACAGCCGATATAGTCAGTTAAGTTTACCCGGCTTTGATTGGACTTTCGAATCTTTCTCCAGAAAAACCCTTTTTATGTACGAAGTAGAACGAAGTAGCTACATGTTGGAGTGGAGTCGCGTCACTCACTAAGGAACCAAGAACGAGTCATAAGATTGGCTTTACCTTGGGAAAATAGTCTGATCTTTTGACCTGCTTGCCAAAAATAATTAGAAGATAGGCCTTATGATGAAATTTTGGTGATCTGTCAAAGATGAGTTGTTTTGGGGGCATCCGTTATGAAAGATAGCGTACGCATTTAATATCTGTAGCCTTTCAATTTATTATTTTCAAAAGAATTACCAGGACTTTATCAGCAAAATCTTTTAGAATTTTGGACCAACGGTATTGAGCTGCGGTATCGTGCAATAATCCTGTAAGACATATGGTCCTTAATGTAAAGTTTTAATTACTGCATAAGATAATAAGAATTCTGTCTTGTTGCTCAGCAAGTATGGTGATTTAACACAAGCGGTTATTGTTCAGCTTTGTACTTACTTGAGCAATAGTGGAGATAAATGCCCGCAATGAGAAAAAATAGTTATCTAAAGTGAAGCGGGCAAAATCAAAGTAGATGAATTTGTGGTTGAATAAAGATTTTGATAAAATTGTAACTAAGGCTTTTCTGACTATTTATATGCGAATGGTGATGTTCTCAGTCTACCCGCTGGGCATACGTCATCATTGACCCAACTATCTCAGCACTTATAGCGAAGGATATTAATTATTACTATGGCCTGATATGAGCGCACATTTATAAATCAGTATTGTCCAGATGCAAGTATAAATGGTGACCTTAACTTTTGTTTTTTACTATTAGATGCGGGAAAATCTGCTCCTTTTCTCAGCAAAGTAATTATTTCTTAAAACGCTTGCTTGCTCTGTTTTCGTCAGGTATTTTATTGACTAGTATTGATATACAGTTGTTGAGTCTTGCAGAAAATTATTCTTTATCGTGGAGCGTTTGGTGGACTGTGACATTGCATTTAGCCACCCAATTGTCCTGAACTAAATTTTTCCGTCCAGCCAAGCGCCTAACCTAGATCATAAACCTAGGGTTAGGGTTATAATACCACTTGTACCTGCAACTCTGGCAAGACTAACATGCGGAAGGGGCTTGGTCAAAGGTTTCGTCAGTTTTTAAGACTCCCATACAAGATCTTACGAAGAAAATATCTTTCAACAAAGTCCTTAAGAGATCGTTTTCAATTGGAGAGGGTTTATGATCTTAATCAGACTGTTAGCTGCATGGAAAAATTTAGTGGACGATGATCGAGTGGTTCAATGCGACGCCCATCATTTTTTCTGCCTTTCCCGGTACAACTGCGGTTTTTTGTTTCTTTCATTGTTATATTTAACACTTGCGAGATGTAATGGTATTACTGAATATCGCAACTGCATTCCTTTAGTTTATTGTCCCTATCCATTTTATTATTTCTATGGTTATTTTTTTCATGTATTTGATTATATTCCAACATAAATTGTCTTGCGTTTCAATTGTTCCATCATTACACTTGGATTAAATGTACAACTAAGCCTGCATTTCTCATTTCAACAGATAATCCCTTCTGTTTAATTTCGACCTGTAGATCTATATGGTCATGAATTCTAAATCACAAATGAGATTGAAGCTGTAGGCTGCTTTCGGATTTTCTGTCTAATTTTTATGACATTCATCCTCTTTTCTTTCGTTGTTATGTACATTTAAATTGATCATAAATACCCAGATTTATTTCTTAAAGTTGGAAAGAAAGAAACTATAAACTCAAAAGCAGATAAAGTATCTTGACGAAAATGTCATCTTCCTAATTGTCTGATTAATTGCTTCTACTATGATTCGTCAACTCATGGTTAACTGTGGTCAGCTTTCATCGTCCATAGCTATATTGTGTGGATCCATCAAACGAACACCAAATTTACACATATCACCTACGGCCTTCGATCTCCTGAAGAAAATGAAGTTATTCAAGTTATAGAAGTTGTGGAAACCAGAACCTTAATGAATAATTCTAAACAAAGCATATAGCTTTGACAGGCTTTGCTATTTCTTACAAACAACTTTCTTCATTCCGAAATTATCTTTACCCTCTTGTTAACACTTAGTAGTAAATTCCTGTTAACATTGGTTGTGGGTAGCCTCTGCGCAGTAGCCTCTACGCAGTATTTATTAAAGAATTGTTATAGTCTGGGAATTAAGGACTTTTCTTTTTGGTGTAGAGCACATTCCTTTATCTTTGGTTTCTGAACGTGTTTGTTTCCCGTCGACTCCATGTTTTATCTCGTTACGATGAAATGTCGAGAAATTAATCTTGGCGGTAAATTCTCTTTCCATTTGCCCTCTTATGAAGTGAACTACTGAGGTCAAACTTATGAAAGATTTATATTAATTTCGATAAAGCAATTGATAAAAATTGGTCTTCGACTTTTATAATTTTTCACAAAGCTAAGTCATATAATCAAGCGTGTTCTCATCTTTTATCGTTGTCTGTTAGCTTCAGTCGTAAAATTTGTTTTTTCCCTGATTTTGAAGTTCTGTTAACTTCTGCATTCTTTTCATAATTTCTTGTTAGTTATGTTGGAAGGACTATCAAAGGTCAGTTTTCATTGCTTTTTTGTTCTTAGATTACTTCATCCATTCTCCAATAGAACAAGTAGATTTGTGATTATTTTGCTCTTTTATCCTACCAGTCCTGTTCATCTGCATTTAACTTGTCTCATTTTAAAAACATGCTTTCATTTTTCGTTCAACAGACATTGAATTTGTTTACTTTACTTGGCGTATTTGTAGTATTTCTTTCCGATCGCTTCTATTTGTTATTTGTTACAGTTTATTCAGTGATGTTATCCATTTATATTGATATTTGATCAATTATCTGTGAACATTCTTGTACATTCATGAAGATCTATTAACACCCTGCACCCGTTCAAGGTTTATTTAACCAATAGCAGAAGAAACAGACAGTGTGCAGGCTTGATAGATCAGCTATGAGCATCCATTAATACCCTACACTGGCTCAATATTATTTTGACAATCATCTAGCAGCTCTCCTTTCTAGGCATAACAATCATCTAGCAGCTCTCCTTTCTATCTTGTACACAGTTCCACACCAAACCATCCAAATGCTCCCATAGTGCTTTACTGCTATAGTCATTGTACCACCTGTTTCGATGTGATGGTACAAAACTGATGTTAGACCTACGACACAAGGGTTAGACGCATAGCATGGTTTGAGTTTGGTGTGGAACTGCCAGTCCCTTTCTCTCCTTTAATTTTTGCTTCGTATTCCTGTTTTCTTTTCCAGTTCCCAAGTAGTTTTCTTTACTTTTGAAGTTGTATTTGAAAATTGTAAGTGCCGTTCTTGGTGTACTTGGTTAAGAAAACAATCCAAAAAAGAAAACAGTGAGGAAGAAACTTTGGAAGGCCACTTGGGGGAATTTTGTGCATGAAAATCATTCCTTGTTTCGAAACCGCTTTGTTCTTTAGTAAAAACTTCTTTTTATTTCAATAGGATTTTAAAATGATAATTTTCTTTTATTTGTCTGGGTTTTAGAAATACATTTTTATGCAAATTTTAGGTTTAGAGTATAAATACTTGGCTGTCTGGATTTGTAAATACACTGAAGAAGATTTTACATCGAAACATATGATATAGAACAGTTGTGTTTTCTTAATTTTCTTTCTGTTTTATTTTGGTGATGGTTTGAGTTTGATAATAATAATGATAATAATAATAATAATAATAATAATAATAATAATAATAATAATAATAATAATAATAATAATAATAATAATAAATAAACTAAAAGCACAATCTAAAAATAACAGAAAATAAAATAAGAAAACACAACTGTGATTTGCCAAATACGTTTCGATTAAAAAATCTTCGTCAGTTTAATCTATTCTATCTAATATATTAATCTATCTAATATAATAGTAATCATAATAAAGTTTGATTAAGCTTCTATGAGCACGATTATTTTCACGATGAATATCAGCCAAATAGATTGTTATGTCTGTTAAATACTGTTTGTTCATGGTTACCATAGAAATAACATCTGAATTTCAAAAGCAAGTAAATCCGATCGAGGTTTTCGCCTTTTTGATCGAAATTTAATCCAAATCTATTCCTGGTGCCATTGCACAGTAGGTTTTAATCTTTCTTTTTGAAGTACAGAGTAAGAAAACAAGACAAGCAGCTCCCCGCTGAACTCCCCCACCGCGTCACCCCGCAGAGTTTCCCCGTCGTTTTCGTTGCCATACAGTCTGCTTCACCTGTACGCAGTAGTCGTCCATTAAGGCATGTCTTATTAAGGCACCAGCTCATTGGATGCCTACGCAGTGGCTATCCACTGGTCGCTCTTTCTCGCATTGCCGCTGTCCATCTAATGCGTGTCTCATCAGGATTGGTAGGTCGTCAGACTGATCTGAAGTTAAACCGTGGTCAAAATAAGCCAAGAAAAGCCAATCCTATGAAAACAGTAACTCTTCTATTTTACATCATATTGTGTTATTGTTATTTAAACAATAGAAATTTCCAGCACATTGTCTTTATATTTTCTACTTCATAGCTCCAAAAGAAAACTTAAGGAAAGTCTTTAATCATGCTCTGAAAATTTGAATGAACCAGAATGTAACCGTTCACCACTTTCCGGCCTTTGAGCACCAACCAAATTTGAAATCCAGCCTAATTTAAGCTAATTTGACTTAATTTCAATAAAATGTGCCAAAATCTCCAAAGATGCCAGACTTAAGCCAAAAGCCAAGCCTAATTTTTTAAGCCAAGAACAAGAACAAAAAGAGCCAAATCTCTCAGTTGAGTGTTATATTCTTAAATAGAAGTATAGAAGTATGTAATGTGAACTTAACCACTGTGGTTTCTAAGTTTTGATTTATGTAGGAATCTACATGAACGGATTTCCGTATATTTAAGATTGTCCGCAAAAAGCTCACGAGTTCAATGGGCGTTATAGGTGGTAGGAAATTGTAAGCTTGATATTCGGGTGTCAAAACATTTATGGGTTTGCTTCATTGTTAAAAAGACCTTCTTCCCCCGCAACAATTGGATAACTAATTGGCGGACATGCTTACTGCTGCTACCACGGCGAAGCACAGGACTCATCACAGGGTTCATGTACTATGTTTAAGTGTCATGACGCATTGGCAAGTGAAATGAAAGATATATGACCTGATGTTAACGTGTTTTTCCCTTCTCATCATTTACATTCGTCACAGCATAGGTCACAGCATTACATTCACATACATGGATGCTCGTGTCCCTCCTAGTTGTATCCTGCTGCTCATCTCATCAATGTTTTTTTTGTAACAGACATAGGCAAAACCATATGAAAAGACGCTATGACACAGAAAGACAGATCATAATACAACATGGAACGAGGCCAGTTGGATCATTACGAGAATTACTAGATGAATCCGAGGCTACGGGTACTGGTTCTGGTGTGCCTCTTTTGGTATGTGTCTCTTATATGTGTTTTGTATCTTTCATTCAAGTCCTACTTACTGTCGATTTTTTGTTTCTCTCAGCAAGTGATACCTTAAGAACACTGTTTTGCTGAACGTAGGGTACTGTTTAACAGTGGCGGACACTTGGGGGCAAGGCGGTGCGATCGCCCCCTCCCCCCAATGTTGGCTCGAGCAAAGATCTTTTGTTCGAAAACAATGGAATAAAAAATGTGTTTTTACTGAAACAATAGCTTCGCCCCAAATATTTGGTAAAGTGTCCGCCACTGCTGTTTAAGGACCTCATTCCTCTTAACAACGGCAGCATTGGTAACAGCAACAACAACAACAACAACAACAACAACAACAGCATTGTTTCTACTATCAAGAGAGCTGTGCTTGTCTGATACAATTTGGCTACGCGCCGTTTTGTTTTAATCAACAATTTTGTACCCTTTTTTGTTGGTTCTTTGTCAAGTAGATGTGTTTTTAGCACGGAGATTGATGTTTCTAATAGCTAAAGGATTAAAGTGTTCCTTCATTTATCTTTAGTGATTTTCAAAACAATTGTTCCTTGTTAATTTTGAAAAATCTCAAATGAATCCTGCAGAAAACCCAAGAATTTCCTGAAACTCATGATTAAATCGTCCAGGTCTTTTGAGGTCATTCAAAATCATTTTGAGAATTTGCATAGCTACAATATGATAAAAAGAAACTAAAGTTAAGACCTTGTTTATTGGTATGAAATAAGGAATTTTAATGATAGTAAACTTTGCGAATGATGGTTCTTTTCTTTCGACATGCCTTTGATTGTGCGTTTTAGGCCTTTTCTGTTTTCTACAAAATTAATTTTTTAGACTTTTGGATTTACCATGGGACCAATATTTTGAAAATTACCAAAACAATACAAAAATTCCATAGACTTGTAGCTATTAGAAAAATGAATTTTCATGTTTACCGCGCAATTATATTTCTGCAATGATTTTTCGAACAGTGTATGGAAACTTTCTGAGTCATCTGGTATTGCAAAAGATTTCATTGCAGTTGTGTTGTTTAAGATTACCTCTCGTACAGGAGTAAAGTTTAAAGAAAGGCAGTAACGAGACGACAAAACATGAAAGTGGCAATAAAGGAAACAGAGCTGATTTGCCTGAATTGGAAAATGAATTTTCGATTTCAGAACGTCACATATTTTTATCCAGTCTCAAATTTATTCTTTCTTTCAGCTGTTATTACTCCAAACCTATTTTCTAACAAAAAATTGGCAGAAAATGTTTTTTGTAAAAGATAGTTGAATTCTTTTTCATAGATACAACGCACAATCGCAAGGCAAATAACATTTCAATCATGCATTGGTAAAGGTCGATTCGGAGAAGTATGGAAGGGAAGATGGAGAGGAGAAGAAGTTGCCGTCAAGATTTTTGAGCGAAACGAAGAATCATCATGGTACAGGGAAGCTGAGTTCTACCAAACTGTATTATTGCGTCATGATCATGTGCTTGGCTTTATAGCTGCAGATATTAGATCTATTGGAAACGAGTCTAAACTTTTATTGATCACTGAGTATCATAAGTATGGATCTCTTTACGACTTTTTACAAAACTTCACCTTCGATTATCGTATTCTATTGCGACTGTCATACACAACGGTCAGCGGACTTTCGTATCTGCATCGAGAGATTTATGGGACTAAAGGAAAACCACCTATCGCGCATAGAGATGTTAAAAGTCAAAATATATTAGTAAAATCAAATTTCACGTGTGCAATTGGCGATTTAGGACTTGCAGTACGACTTAACCCGGACACTAAAGAACTTGATATTGCAAAAACATTGAGAAAACCGTCTACGAGATATGCTTCACCTGAAGTTTTAGAAAGCTCATTGGATGAAACTCATTTTGATGCTTACAGAATGGCAGATATGTATTCATTTGCATTGGTCTTATGGGAGATAGCACGCAGATGTCAAACGCAAGGTATTATACTTAATACATCAGTGTTAGATTATTTGTTGAAACAGACAGATTTCTTCTCTTAGTGCGCTTGAGCCATATTTGAAGAACGGTTCCCAACGAACGTATCTCAGTTTACCATTAACCTCTAATGATATTGCTTCTTTTATGAGCATTGTTACAGGCGTGCCCCTTTCAGTTATTCTCTTGATTTTGAGGACCTCATTGAAGGCTTTTGTCAACAGAGTTTTCTCTAACGACGTCATAAAGATCGTCAACGATTCAGTTCATTCAAAGCAGTTCATTCATTCTAGGCCTGATTTGTGAAAAATGTCGTGCATGCTTTCAAAATGATCAGAGAATCTTAAGATGTCATTGAAAAATTGAACTTATTATTTCCTTAAAGCAGATAATTTTATTTTGGGATGATAAATTTGCCGCATCTGGGAAAAGATTTAGACTGGATTTGTGGCTAGTGGCACATTGTAAAGCTCCTTATTTTTCACTCAGCAACGGAAATACTTGATAAAGGGAAACTATTAATAACAGGCGATGTGGAGTTGAAAAAATTGGAAGAACGACGCTCTTCCTCCCCCATTTATGAGATGATAGATGACGTAGAATATGGTCATTGTGATAATCTTATGGAATATTCAAACGAATGTTCTTTTGTTTAATTTTTTGCAGAAGCAGTTGATGAATACAAAGCACCCTTTTTTGAATGGACATCAGATGATCCAAGTATTGATGAAATGAGAGGAGTGGTCATCACTGACCGGAAAAGACCGCAAATACCAGATAGATGGTCCACAGACCAGGTATTTTGCGGTTAATACAGTTTATGCCTCTAATATTTTGGCTTTAGCACTTTGATATTCATAAGGTTTCTCCCTTGAAATGTGTAATGTCAGAAGACGGCTTTTTCAAGACGTAGGATCATCTTAACCGCATTGCATGTAAACAGTCAGTGACAGATCCCCCCTTCCAACATTCACATCTCCCTGCTCTCTATTCAATAACTGCTGCTTCAGATCATGTCGAAAATTAATGACCAATAAATCTCTATTGAATTCTCATTAATAGATTAATTCATTCATTGATCAATTGATTTATTGATTGATTGAATGATTTACTGATTAATTTGGTAATTGATCGGTTGATTTATTCATTCATTCATTCATTCATTCATTCATTCAGCCATCCATTAATTGAATGATTTATTGATTGTTTTATTATTGGTTGATTGATTGAGTTATTCATTCATCGACTGATTTATTTATTTATTGATTTGTTTATTGATTGATTCATCCATCATTGATTGATGTGTTTAAGTATTGACTCATTGATTGAATAATGATTTATCTATCATTGGTTGATTTACTGATTTATTTGTTATTGTTTTATTTATTGATTGATTGTTTTATCTATTATCATCAATTGATTTATTGATTTATTTATTTATTCATTGATATTGATAAGATAATGATTTATTTATCTTTGGGTGATTTATTGATTAATTTTATTATTGTTATATCAATTGATCGATTTATTTTTTATTGATTCATTGATTGAATAATGAATCATTTATCATTGATTGATTTATTGACTTACTTATTATTGTTTTATTTATCGATTGATTAATTTATTGTTTGTTTATTTATTCATTGACTGATATTTTTATTGATTGTTTTTCTTTTATTGATTGAATGATTCATTCATTATTGATTAATTCATTCTTCGATAATTCATTTCTTGATTGATTTATTCGTTAATTTATTTATTCATTTATAGATTAAATGATTTATTGATTTATTATTTATATTTCATTTGTCATTTGGTAATTATTTGATTAATTAATTAATTGATTGATTGATTGATCAAATGAGTGGTTAATTTGTTTTTTGTTGATTGATTGATGGATTGATCTTTTTTAAATTCTTACAGCATCTTCGATTGGCAAGTAAAATGATGACCGAGTGTTGGTGTCATTCTCCTGAAGCCAGGTTATCTGCCGCACGGGTAAAAAAGACATTGCAGTCATACGTAACAGATGAAGAGTCAGAATCCAGTTACTCGTGAGTGAAGACGTTTATTTACTGCATTCATTGATGTGAAATATATCATATTGCAATGGCACATAAACCCACGAGTTTGTTACAATGCTTGTGAAGTACCCCTGTTTGTTTCAAATCTTTGCTTCAAAATATGCTTTGATGACAAGAGGGAAGCCAAATGTATGCATCAAGCCATAAGTCGATGGGTAGTGCTACATATGTATTGGATGTAAATATAAGAGGGAAGCAAAAGATGGACTATACAGCTCTTTCTGCTCTAGACCCCTTGGTCCTCGGTTGTAAGACAGTTGTTCAGTGTCTGAGGATTGTGAACCAAACTCAATCATTAGACACTTACTTTCTTCTCATTGGCCAAGACAGACAGTGGTTATATATCCATATGCTATCGCATCTTGGACTGAAGTTAAAGAAACTAGCTGTTTATGATATCCAGTAGATACGAATGTTGAAACTTGTGTAATCGGAGGGATCTCATTTTATGTTCATGATAATAGTCATCAGTAAAGTAACTTTTGAACTGATGCTTCATTTAGAAATCATTTATTACAAATCTTCTATCGGATAATTAAGTACTCCTCCCCTCCCTCAAATTCTTGTACATACCTTTATATTATTACTTTTATATTATGTGGTTTACTCGATAGTTAACTCTATGAGGTTCTTACTTGTTATTTGACCGCTTCAATTTGTAAACCAATAATTTTTAGATTATTCGGAAATGCTTTTGTTATTTAGAGTAGATCGGGTGTACAATAATTGGTAAATGTTCCTTTTTTCCAAATTCACGAATTCACTGTAGTTTGCCAGATGTTTTTTAACCCTATTTTGGTTGGGGGGGGGGGCAAATTTGCCCCCCCCCCTAGTAGATTTTTTTGAATAACTCTGCTAGGAAGGAATTTTATAGCCATGAAACTTCTTGACTTTTTGCAACTATTTATTTTGCAACTTCTCAAAAAGTTTCATTGAAATAGTTTGAAAAATGAGGGGGCGGGAGACAATTCTCTGGGACTGACCCAGGAAAACTAGCAAATTCTCAAATCTCAATTATCACGAAAAAAGGAGCAGAAGTGGAATATTTTGCAAATTTCTTTTGTAATGTCGTGTCATTTGATGCATTCTATCATAAATATCATGTTTGGATGGAAAATATGGTCTAAATTTAATTTTATATCGATTTTCCTGATTTTGGCCAATTTTGCCACTTTTCTTGACCACACAAAGGAAAATGCTGATGTAAGCAAAAATGGTGGCTATTTTTAGGTTAATTTTTATATTTACAGAAAGTACATGCCTGAGGCTTTTAGCACACCAAATTGGTCGCTCTACCTATTACCAGTCAAGAGTTAGGTAGGGGGGGCCGTTTTGCCCCCCAACCAAAATAGTAATATCAAATAGCCCAACCACTATAGGGTTAAAAATTACTCAATGCAGAAATTTCATTTTTATGATGGTAAGCCTCCAAAGAAATATTTGCTCCGAGAATCCATTGAATTTAATCCAATAACTAATCATAGAAATCCAGACTTGATATTATTAATCCATAAGGAGCGTCAAAATTTGAAAACTCCCATTCAGTTGGCTTAACTCCATTTTGTCAGTTCTATATATGACATGTATTAGGAATGAAATCGCATGTTGCGTATTTACCTTGGGTAACCTCTTGGGAAAACAGTAGAAAGTATAAACCAATAAGGCACGTATTGTCCCTATTTTTATATAAGCAATTTAACGTGTTAAGCATACAGATTCCTATTGGTAAGAAAATAGTGACATTAAATATATTTGGTGGCTAAGTTTTTAAAGAATTATCCAGCTTAAACCCAGTTATGATGCTACACCGTTAATCTAAGACTAACTCCCGAAGGAAAAATTGAGCCAGTTCTTGTTTTTCTTTGAATGAGGTCCTTACTGCTTTCATTATTTCTATGCTTTTCCCGACACACTTTTGCATCGATTTCAAATGAGGAGAAGGCCTTTATACAATTACATCATCTATTCTAAAGCAGTATCAAGCCTTTATATTATAGTAAGTAGCATCACTAATGTATCATTACCATCATTTTAAAATAATCTAAAACAGGTTTCACCAAAGACACGTGATTTACATCATTCTATTCGTTCTGATGGCATTGTAGTTTTATATATCGAGCATTTTCAGTATGTTATATATTCGCAGACGATTAAAAATATTGCTTTTTCGATTTGAAATGCTGATTCAAATTATCATTAACTCATTCGTTCATCTTTTCTATTTGTTGCCGGATTCTTTCATCATTTTCTGTCTTTATCTTTGGATCATCATTGTTTCCATATATGATTGATTTTGCCACTTTTCTGTCAGAAACATGAGGCTGATCCCTCTACTTGTTGAAGAAAATTTACTTTTCGAAAATCCCTAATTTTTGGCCAAAAAGTTAGGCTATATCATTTGTTTCTAAGACAAAATTAGCCGTGGTTGAAAATCGTTATATCTGAACAAAAGATAAGGCTATTCCGTTTGTTTTCTGGGACAAATGGGTCCTGTGTGACAAGGTTTATTTTTTGGGAAAAGGTAAAATTAAGTAAGCACTTTTGACAGGCCATGTAAAATCGATGTAACATTCTAGAATGCAATATGATGTCCACAACGAAAGTGCTGTTTATTTTAACAAAGCAGAAAGAGGTTAACTAATTTTTTAAAAATTATTTTAAGATCTTTCAGACTGCCAGGGAATCCCTTTAAAATGTTAAATAATTTTTTGAAAATTATTTAGACTGCTAGGGAATCCCCCTTTGATTTTAACAAAGAGGAAGCATGTTAAATAATTTTTTGAAAATTATTTAGACTGCCAGGGAATCCCCCTTTGATTTTCACAAAGAGGAAACATGTTAAATAATTTTTTGAAAATTATTTAGACTGCCAGGGAATCCCTATTTGATTTTAACAAAGAGGAAACATGTTGAATAATTTTTTGAAAATTATTTAGACTGCAAGGGAATCCCTCTTTGATTTTAACAAAGAGGAAACATGTTAAATAATTTTTTAAAAATTACTTAGACTGCCAGGGAATCCCCCTTTGATTTTAACGAAGAGGAAACATGTTAAATAATTTTTTGAAAATTATTTAGACTGCAAGAGAATCCCCCTTTGATTCTAACAAAGAGGAAACATGTTAAATAATTTTTTGACACTTATTTAGACTGCCAGGGAATCCCCCTTTGATTTTAACGAAGAGGAAACATGTTAAATAATTTTTTGAAAATTATTTAGACTGCAAGAGAATCCCCCTTTGATTCTAACAAAGAGGAAACATGTTAAATAATTTTTTGACACTTATTTAGACTGCCAGGGAATCCCCCTTTCATTATAACAAAGAGGAAACATGTTAAATAATTTTTTCAAAATTATTCAGACGTCCAGGGAATCCCGATTTGATCGTAACAAAGAGGAAACATGTTAAATAATTTTTTAACAATTATTTAGAATGTCTGGGAATCCCCCTTTGATTCTAACAAAGAGGAAACATGTTAAATAATTTTTTGAAACTTATTGAGACTGCCAGGGAATCCCTATTTGATTTTAACAAAGAGGAAACATGTTAAATAATTTTTTAACAATTATTTAGACTGCCAGTGAATCCCCCTTTGATTCTAACAAAAAGGAAACATATTAAATAATTTTTTGAAAATCATTTAGACTGCAAGGGAATCCCCCTTTGATTCTAACAAAGAGGAAACATGTTAAATAATTTTTTGAAACTTATTTAGACTGCCAGGGAATCCCTATTTGATTTTAACAAAGAGGAAACATGTTAAATAATTTTTTAACAATTATTTAGACTGCCAGTGAATCCCCCTTTGATTCTAACAAAAAGGAAACATATTAAATAATTTTTTGAAAATCATTTAGACTGCAAGGGAATCCCCCTTTGATTCTAACAAAGAGGAAACATGTTAAATAATTTTTTGAAAATTATTTAGACTGCCAGGGAATCCCCCTTTGATTTTAACAAAGAGGAAACATGTTAAATAATTTTTTGAAAATTATTTAGACTGCAAGGGAATCCCCCTTTGATTCTAACAAAGAGGAAACATGTTAAATAATTTTTTGAAAATTATTTAGACTGCCAGGGAATCCTCCTTTGATTTTAACAAAGAGGAAACATGTTAAATAATTTTTTGAAAATTATTTAGACTGCAAGGGAATCCCCCTTTGATTTTAACACAGAGGAAACATGTTAAATAATTTTTTGAAAATTATTTAGACTGCAAGGGAATCCCTCTTTGATTTTAACAAAAAAGAAACATGTTAAATAATTTTTAAAAATTTTTTAGACTGCAAGGGAATCCTCCTTTGATTTTAACAAAGAGAAAACATGGTAAATAATTTTTTGAAAATTATTTAGACTGCCAGTGAATCCCCCTTTGATTCTAACAAAAAGGAAACATATTAAATAATTTTTTGAAAATCATTTAGACTGCAAGGGAATCCCCCTTTGATTCTAACAAAGAGGAAACATGTTAAATAATTTTTTGAAAATTATTCAGACTGTCTGGGAATCCCCCTTTGATTTTAACAAAGAGGAAACATGTTAAATAATTTTTCAAAGATTATTCAGATGTCCAGGGAATCCCTCTTTGATTTTAACAAAAAGGAAACATGTTAAATAATTTTTTGAAAATTATTTAGACTGCCAGGGAATCCCTTTTTGATTTTAACAAAGAGGAAACATGTTAAATAATTTTTTGAAAATTATTTAGACTGCAAGGGAATCCCCCCTTGATTTTAACAAAGAGGAAACATGTTAAATAATTTTTTGAAAATTATTTAGACTGCCAGGGAATCCCCATTTGATTGTAACAAAGAGGAAACATGTTGAATAATTTTTTGAAAATTATTTAGACTGCAAGGGGAATCCCTCTTTAATTCTAACAAAGAGGAAACATGTTAAATAATTTTTTGAAACTTATTTAGACTGCCAGGGAATCCCCCTTTGATTTTAACAAAAAGGAAACATGTTGAATAATTTTTTGAAAATTATTTACACTGCAAGGGAATCCCGATTTGATCGTAACAAAGAGGAAACATGTTAAATAATTTTTTGAAAATTATTTAGACTGCAAGGGAATCCCCCTTTTATTTTAACAAAAAAGAAACATGTTAAATAATTTTAAAAAATTTTTTAGACTGCAAGGGAATCCCTATTTGATTTTAACAAAGAGAAAACATGGTAAATAGTTTTTCAAAAATTATTTAGACGTCCAGGGAATCCTCCTTTGATTTTAACAAAAAGGAAACATGTTAAATAATTTTTTAAAAATTATTTAGACTGCAAGGGAGTCCCCCTTTGATTTTAACAAAGAGAAAAGATGTTAAATAGTTTTTTAAAAATTGTTCAGAATGTCTGGGAATCCCCCTTTGATTTTAACAAAGAGAAAACATGGTAAATAGTTTTTTAGCAATTATTTAGACTGCCAGTGAATCCCCCTTTTTATTCTAACAAAAAGGAAACATATTAAATAATTTTTTGAAAATCATTTAGACTGCAAGGGAATCCCCCTTTGATTCTAACAAAGAGGAAACATGTTAAATAATTTTTTGAAAATTATTTAGACGTCCAGGGAATCCCTCTTTGATTTTAACAAAGAGGAAACATGTTAAATAATTTTTTGAAAATTATTTAGACTGCAAGGGAATCCCCCTTTGATTTTAACAAGGAGGAAACATGTTAAATAATTTTTTGAAAATTATTTAGACTGCCAGTGAATCCCCCTTTGATTCTAACAAAAAGGAAACATATTAAATAATTTTTTGAAAATCATTTAGACTGCAAGGGAATCCCCCTTTGATTCTAACAAAGAGGAAACATGTTAAATAATTTTTTGAAACTTATGTAGACTGCCAGGGAATCCCCCTTTGATTTTAACAAAGAGAAAACATGGTAAATAGTTTTTTAAAAATTATTTAGACTGCAAGGGAATCCCACTTTGACTTTAACAAAGAGAAAAGATGTTAAATAGTTTTTTAAAAATTATTCAGACTGTCTGGGAATCCCCCTTTGATTTTAACAAAAAGGAAACATGTTAAATAATTTTTTGAAAATTATTTAGACTGCCAGGGAATCCCCCTTTGATTTTAACAAAGAGGAAACATGCTAAATAATTTTTTGAAAATTATTTAGACTGCAAGGGAATCCCCCTTTGATTCTAACAAAGAGGAAACATGTTAACTAATTTTTTAACAATTATTTAGACTGCCAGGGAATCCCCCTTTGATTTTAACAAAGGGGAAACATGTTAAATAATTTTTTGAAAATTATTCAGACTGCAAGGGAATCCCCCTTTGATTCTAACAAAGAGGAAACATGTTAAATAATTTTTTGAAAATTATTTAGACTGCCAGGGAATCCCTTTTTGATTTTAACAAAGAGGAAACATTATAAATTGTTTTTTAAAAATTATTCAGACTGTCTGGGAATCCCCCTTTGATTTAAACAAAGAGGAAATATATTAAATAATTTTTTGAAAATCATTTAGACTGCAAGGAAATCCCCCTTTGATTCTAACAAAGAGGAAACATGTTAAATAATTTTTTGAAAATTATTTAGACTGCCAGGGAATCCCCCTTTGATTTTAACAAAGAGGAAACATGTTAAATAATTTTTTGAAAATTATTTAGACTGCAAGGGAATCCCCCTTTGATTCTAACAAAGAGGAAACATGTTAAATAATTTTTTGAAAATTATTTAGACTGCCAGAAAATCCCTATTTGATTTTAACAAAGAGGAAACATGTTAAATAATTTTTTACCAATTATTTAGAATGTCTGGGAATCCCCCTTTGATTCGAACAAAAAGGAAACATGTTAAATAATTTTTTGAAACTTATTTAGATTGTCTGGGAATCCCCCTTTGATTTTTCCAAAAAGGAAACATGTTAAATAATTTTTTGAAAATTATTTAGACTGGAGGGAATCCCTCTTTGATTTTAACAAGAAGGAAACATGTTAAATAATTTTTTGAAAATTATTTAGACTGCAAGGGAATCTCCCTTTGATTTTAACAAAAAGGAAACATGTTCACTAATTTTTTATAAATTATTTATACGTCCAGGGAATCCCTCTTTGATTTTAGCAAAGCGGAAAAATGTTAAATAATTTTTCAAAAATTATTAACACGTTCAGGGAATCCCCCTTTGATTTTAACAAAAATTAAACATGTTAGATAATTTTTCAAAAATTATTTAGACTGCCAGAGAATCCCCCTTTGATTTTAACAAAGCAAGAAAATGTTAAATAATTTTTCAAAAATTATTTAGACATCCAGGGAATCTCCCTTTGATTTTAACAAAAAGGAAACATGTTAACTAATTTTTTAAAAATTTTTTAGACTCCAAGGGAATCCCTCTTTGATTTTAACATAGAGGAAACTTGTTAATAATTTTTTCATAAATTATTTAGACTGCCAGAGAATCCCCCTTTGATTTTAACAAAGCAAGAAAATGTTAAATAATTTTTCAAAAATTATTTAGACATCCAGGGAATCTCCCTTTGATTTTAACAAAAAGGAAACATGTTAACTAATTTTTTAAAAATTTTTTAGACTCCAAGGGAATCCCTCTTTGATTTTAACATAGAGGAAACTTGTTAATAATTTTTTCATAAATTATTTAGACTGCCAGAGAATCCCCCTTTGATTTTAACAAAGCAAGAAAATGTTAAATAATTTTTCAAAAATTATTTAGACGTCCAGGGAATCCTCCTTTGATTTTAACAAAAAGGAAACATGTTAAATAATTTTTTGAAAATTATTTAGACTGCAAGAAAATCCCCCTTTGATTTTAACAAAGAGAAAAGATGTTAAATAGTTTTTTGAAAATTATTCAGACTGTCTGGGAATCCCCCTTTGATTTTAACAAAAAGGAAACATGTTAAATAATTTTTCAAAAATTATTTAGACTGCCTGGGAATCCCTCTTTGATTTTAACAAAAAGGAAACATGTTAACTAATTTTTTAAAAATTTTTTAGACTCCAAGGGAATCCCTCTTTGATTTTAACATAGAGGAAACTTGTTAATAATTTTTTCATAAATTATTTAGACTGCCAGAGAATCCCCCTTTGATTTTAACAAAGCAAGAAAATGTTAAATAATTTTTCAAAAATTATTTAGACGTCCAGGGAATCCTCCTTTGATTTTAACAAAAAGGAAACATGTTAAATAATTTTTTGAAAATTATTTAGACTGCAAGAAAATCCCCCTTTGATTTTAACAAAGAGAAAAGATGTTAAATAGTTTTTTGAAAATTATTCAGACTGTCTGGGAATCCCCCTTTGATTTTAACAAAAAGGAAACATGTTAAATAATTTTTCAAAAATTATTTAGACTGCCTGGGAATCCCTCTTTGATTTTAACAAAGAGGAAACATGTTAAATAATTTTTCAAAAATTTTTTAGACATCCAGGGAATCTCCCTTTGATTTTAACAAAAAGGAAACATGTTAAATAATTTTTTAAAAATTTTTTAGACTCCAAGGGAATCCCTCTTTAATTTTAACATAGAGGAAACTTGTTAATAATTTTTTCATAAATTATTTAGACTGCCAGAGAATCCCCCTTTGATTTTAACAAAGCAAGAAAATGTTAAATAATTTTTCAAAAATTATTTAGACGTCCAGGGAATCCTCCTTTGATTTTAACAAAAAGGAAACATGTTAAATAATTTTTTGAAAATTATTTAAACTGCAAGAAAATCCCCCTTTGATTTTAACAAAGAGAAAAGATGTTAAATAGTTTTTTGAAAATTATTCAGACTGTCTGGGAATCCCTCTTTGATTTTAACAAAAAGGAACCATGTTAAATAATTTTTAAAAATTATTTAGACTGCAAGGGAATCCCCCTTTGATTTTAACAAAAAGAAAACATGTTAATTAATTTTTTATAAATTATTTATACGTCCAGGGCATCCCCGTTTGATCTTAACAAAAAGGAAACATGTTAAATAATTTTTTAAAAATTATTTAGACTGCCTGGAAAACCTCCTTTGATTTTAACAAAAAGGAAAAATGTTAACTAATTTTTTATAAATTATTTAGACATCCAGGGAATCCCCCTTTGATTTTAACAAAAAGGAAACATGTTAAATAATTTTTTAAAAATTTTTTAGACTCCAAGGGAATCCCTCTTTGATTTTAACATAGAGGAAACTTGTTAATAATTTTTTTATAAATTATTTAGACTGCCAGAGAGTCCCCCTTTGATTTTAACAAAGCGAAAAAATGTTAAATAATTTTTCAAAAATTATTTAGATGTCTAGGGAATCCTCCTTTGACTTTAACAAAAAGGAAACATGTTAAATAATTTTTTAAAAATTATTTAGACTGCAAGGGAATCCCCCTTTGATTTTAACAAAGAGAAAAGATGTTAAATAGTTTTTTGAAAATTATTCAGACTGTCTGGGAATCCCCTTTGATTTTAACAAAGGGAAAACATGTTAAATATTTTTTTAAAAATTATTTAGGCTTCAAGGGAATCCCCCTTTGATTTTAACAAAGAGGAAACATGTAAAAAAATTTTTTGAAAATCATTTAGTCTGCCAGGGAATCCCCATTTGATGTTAACAAAGAGGAAAAATGTTAAATAAAAAAATTATTTAGACATCCAGGGAATCCCCCTTTGATTTTAACAAAAAGGAAACATGTAAAAAAATTTTTTGAAAATTATTTAGACTGCCAGGGAATCCCTATTTGATGTTAACAAAGAGGAAAAATGTTAAATAATTTTTCAAAAATTATTTAGACATCCAGGGAATCCCTGTTTGATGTTAACAAAGAGGAAAAATGTTAAATAATTTTTCAAAAATTATTTAGACATCCGGGGAATCCCCCTTTGATTTTAACAAAAAGGAAACATGTTAAAAATTTTTTTGAAAATTATTTAGACTGCCAGGGAATCCCCATTTGATGTTAACAAAGAGGAAAAATGTTGAATAATTTTTCAAAAATTATTTAGACGTCCAGGGAATCGCTATTCAATTTTGAGCAGTAAATAATACTTTGAAACAATGCAATCAGTTCAAAATTTGAATAAGATTTTTGGCACTTCTGGAGATGAAATGCACCGGCACGACGGAATTTTGTTTATCAGAAACCCTTGACATGAAGGTTGACGTCAAGAACGACCCAACAGACGCCGATCGGCTGTGTCAACTGCAAGCAGTTTAGGCCATTTTGCACCTTGCGAAACGAAACCTTTGCTTTTTTATTAGCGAACAGGAACAGCAATGTTCGTTGAAGTATCAGATAAAGATAGCAGTGGAAATTATACCCTCGAAGATATCCAAGACGACACCAAAAGGATTCAGGATTCAGAGCTTTACTTCAGGTTTTTTACTTCAGGCTTTTTACTTCAGGTCAAAGCAATATAAAGCTGTTGCCAAGATCCGCTATACCCTTAAATCAAGCTTTGATTTCGATAAGCTCCCAAGAAAAAGGAAAAGACGCAGAATGATACATACAAAACTCAAAAATTATATCATCAACATTGTTCAGTTCTAGTTTGTCGATACTGTTACTTTAAATTGTACCTCAACTCCACTATGCTCTATTCTTATTGATTTTCATCAAGTACAAAAACAGCAAATAGATCGGGAAGTTTCTCCAAGTTTTGCTTCCATTGATTCTAGCTATGCGATTTTTAATTTCAAATTGATGGCCTGCGTTTATCGCTGTCTCGGAATTCAGCTTTAAGCCTGGTTTCCATATGATCCGATCGCTCGGCGACATGTCCCCGATCAGTCGGCGATGCATCCCAGCGCGAACTTGCTTACCGGTAGCCTTTGATTTCTTGACAAGCTTTGTCTTTTTACGAATTCCTTCTTTTTGGACAAAATTTAAGGCTATTCCTCTCTGTTTTTTGAGAAAATTTACCCATCTTTAAAAATGCCTTGCCTTTGCTTTTTCGAGAAAACTGACATTTTTTTACATCCCTAGATTTCGGCAAAAATTAGGTGCGTTTACTTTTGCAAAATTGTTTTCCGAAAAGCCTATTTTGGGTCAAAAGCAGTGCTGAGTCTTGATTTATCATAAGCGTTAACTCCTTTCAATAATTGCAATTTTCCACCATGAACTAAAAGGATTTCCTCAAGAGCTAACGTTCGCGAAATGTGCAAGGCCGTAGCTTTACTTTTTCATTAGAAATTAGAATTTTGGACAAGAAATAATGTTTCAAACCAGCCAAGGATCTCATTGATATACAGAGAACATATTCTTGGCCTAAAGACTGTCTTGTTATTGCCATATTTCTGCCTTTTACTTTGGATACGCTTTTGTTTGTTGTCAGGTCGTCGATTGGAAGACCTTAATCGTGAATCATTGCGTGGCTATCTCTGTTCTTGAAGAATTTCGGCTAAAAATATGACTAGAGGAATAAATGACAATTTGAATATTCAAAACAATTTTTGTTTATCATTATTCAATATTCTTATTGTAAATATTTTAATTCATATCTCCCAAATTAAATTTCATGTTAATAATAATAATAACAATAATGAGATTATTACGTGTGCCATTGGTCATTAAACGAATCTGAAATACACTAAATGTATCGGGCATGGCCCTTCATCCTCAAGGTATTCAACAAGTAATGTAGCTGCAGTAATTCATTCAAAGTAAATTTATTTCACTATATATCAATGTAATCTTCAGGACCGTCGAGAAGGGGGTAGCCAGGGTAGTTACCGGGGGGCATGGGCTTCCGGGCCCTATAAAAAACAAAACATGTATGTTTTTCAACTTTCGTCGAGGAACGTTGCTAGGCCCGTCGGCCAACTGACATTCTAAACTTGGTCCTTACACAAGAGATAAACAAATTTTCCATCTAAAAATTGCTTTTAATAGTGCATAGGGGGGGGGGGGGAGTGTCTCTATCTAAAGCAGTGCAATAGCCATGCGTAAAAAGGGCTGGCTCCAGGGAAAGGGGTGTGGTTCAAGAAT